>ML788611.1:531565-559742 GCA_009831015.1 Picea engelmannii
GTCACTTTCATCAGCCTTCTTGCTTCTGTACCTGCAATCTTAAAATTACAGTCAGCATATCATCTCTTTATGCCTTCAAGATCTTTGATCTTGTTCATCCATATACCAAATGGATCATCCTCTGTTTGCATACTGCTCTTTTTTCTTATCTTTGACCATAATCTGCTTCTAGGATCTTTCTTTTCCTGCTTCTCTGTATGTTACCCTCATCAATTCTTTGTGCTAACCAAAACAAGCATTATTTATGACAGCACCCATACTTTCATGAATATATAAAAGTAAATTCCTTCACAGAGAATAAAAGATACCTCCTACAGAGAGCAATCCTTTCTCTGATACCACTTAATGCAGGCACACCCTGCTACGTCGAAGCAGATCTTCGATTCCACCATTTACTGTACTAGAATCTTCCTTGCGTATGGTCTTCATCATTCTTTGACAGGGCTAAATTTAATTATCTGTCACTAAGATTGGCAGTTTGACTCTTTTGACAGGACTATTGCCGAATTTGACGAATTAAGCACCTTTTGGCATATCCGTTCTATTTGACAGAACTATTGCCGAATTTGATAATTAGGCACCTTTTGGCATATCCGTTCTATTCGACAGAACTATTGCCGAATTTGATAATTAGGCACCTTTTGTTTTATTACAACCAACGGAAATGATTTTGTGCATAATGTAAAGCACCTTGTGACCATCCAACATGACCATAGTCCAACGGAAGACACAATTAACAAACTTTTTGTACTTACCATAAGATTTATGTTTCCATTCACCGATGGACGCGTGGCCTCAATGGAAATCTCCAAAACGCTTTGAAATTCGAACCATCCACCCTCCGTTGTGATCTGGGCCGTCTGCTCTTTGTTTTGGACTCCGCTTAGATCTCAATCATCCATCTCCTGGGTAGTTGACACCATCGATCATGGATCTCCTCGAGTTCTACTCTGTCTTCTACCACGAACTCCAATACGTACAGAATGAAAATGCCAATTCGTTTTCAGTATTGATTCGATTCCAGGGGTCTTTAACAACATTAACAGATCGTGTATATATCCCAACAATCAATACGCCGATGAACAAAATGTTAACATATACAGATTGTATTTAAAATCCAGGGTCTTCCTCCACTGTAACGTTTTCTGTAACTTACAATTCCTTGCAAATTGGCTTAATTCATACTTTCAGATTGGTAAAATGAATCAATCGTATTCAATAAATGATAACAGAAATATCACAATATACACAGATGGATAGAATGATCACCTATACTGAGATTGAATTCCCCAGAGTAGTAAAACCTTCTTTACAAACTCGAATTTCCCCAATTTTTACAAAACAGAGCAATGAGTCTCTGTGCATGCTCCAGGAATTGAATTCCGAGCTTCCCCCTCTTTGATCTACATTCAAGCTTCCTCGAGTTCTGTGAGCTAACCCTCATCTAGGCTAAACTGACTTAAACTAGGTTCAGCTATCTAATCATCAACCAAAACTTGTATTTATATTACAGTGGGTTTATGTTCCCAGATCCTATGATTAAGGAACAGAGTCCTTAACAAACTCAACTGACCCCTACGAGTCATCAGTGACTCACTAACCATTAACAAACCCTATCTTATCTTTTACAAGTGGAAAGGATCTATAATCCTTGTCCATTATTCAAATTTTCCACAAAATAACAAATTATACAAGTGTGAGACCCTAGGTCTCTTTGAATTCTCTCAACTTTGATGAAGTCATGGGTGACTTCGTTTTCATGAGCCTATGCTCCTGCATCACTTAGGAATCGCAATTGTGATCAAATATGGACACAGGCCAAGCATCTTAGACATGTTGGCCTCAATTCATGGTTGGATTACATCGGCAATCTCTACAGCCAAGAAAAACATGGTTTTTCTCCAAAGGTCTAATTTACTTTCCCAAGCCAAACGTGAAGGAGGAAAGATGAGTGAGTTAAGGAATGAATGGAGTGACGACTCCACGAGAAAGAATGAATAGTGGATAATTCAGGTGAATGAACGCGTTAGGCGACCAAAAACAACACTAGAATGGGGATGGGAATGAGAGTGATCGAATGAACAAAACAATGAGAGGATTTTCTAATGGGGGAACCCCTTCCACGGACCAGGGATGAGTTTTTGTAATTTGTGGGGATCAAGAACCTCTTGTACTTCCCCTAAGAAGCTCATGTAACTTATTTCCCCCATTACACAAAATGGGTAATATAAAATAATTACTTGGCCCCTCAAGCCCGCTCTCTTGTGGAATCATAGCCCCTTATAACTCTAGTCCTTGTCCGCCCAACAACCAATGATGTATTTATTATTAATAATGATCACACATTACATTTCTTAGGCACACTAGCCTTTTAATAATTGTTTGGGCACTCTGGCCTCTGAACAATGTAACAATACATTATTTAATATGGGGCTCAAAACTTGAGGTGTTACAATGAGGTACTCAGTAATTGATTGGTTTCATAGTTTCTTGATCCTTGTTTCAAGGATTGTTTTCGGTTCTAGTATGATTTTCCCTTCTTCATTAACTTATAGTAAAATAGTTTTAACTGGAATCTTGTCACTGATTACCTTCTTTAAGCAAGAAACATGGAAGACTAGTTGTATGCATGAAGATGGAGGCAACTCCAATTTGTAAGCCATACTTACAATCCTATGCAACACCTTATATGGACCATAGTACTTGGGTGCTAATTTATTGTCCTTCTTTTGTTTCTTGAGAGACATTTGTTTGTATGGTTGTAGTTTAAGAAATACCCAATCCCCCACTTCAAATTCCCTTTCACTACGATGTTTATATACTTGTTGTTTCATGCTATTTTGTGTTGTAACCAAGTTGTCTTTCAATAGTTTGAGAACCTATTGTTGGTGCTCTATGCATGGTCCTCCACTGCTTGAACCTTTATTTCCTTCTCAAGGGTGATATGTTGGATGGAGGATGATATCCATGAAGTGCCATAAATGGAGACATTTTTTATGAAGTATGGAAGAACATGTTGTACCACCATTCTACTAAGGGAAACCACTTGACACATTGTGTATGTTTATCATATGAAAATAAACGAAGATACCCTTTTAGACACTTATTCACAGTCTTAGTTTTTCCATTGGATTAAGGATGGTAAGAGAAGCTATGAGCCAATTGAGTAACCAAACGAAAAAATAATTGATTCCAAACAAAATTTACTATTGAAAATTGGATTTCTATCACTGACAATAATCTTAGGGATTCCATGTATCTTCTGAACTATTTCCATGAATGTTGTGGCCACTATACTTTTAAAAGAATGAGAAAGAGATAAAAAATGGGCATACTTTGTGAATCGGTCCACTACTACCATGATGAAATTCTTTCCTTCATACTTGGGTATACCTATAATAAAATCCATTGAAACCTCTTCCCAACATTGACTTAATACTACTAATGGTTGTAGGAGACTCGGGGACTTAAATATCTCTCCCTTATTCTGTTGGCAAACCCACGTTCAACCACAAACTTTTGAACATCCGTTTTAATACCTTCCAAAAAAATCCTTCCTGATCCTGTGGTAAGTTTTCAAGAACCCTTGAGTGTCCTCCTATAGGAGAAGTGTGAAATTCCAAAAGGATATTTTATTTAAGTTGGGAATTCTTACATTAATATAGTTTATCATGATACCACAACTAATAATTCTTTTGCACAAATTTAGTTAATGCACTTGGGTCCTCTTTTAGTTGTTGAGTTTTCATACCTTCTAATATTGCTTCCATTATATCCTTGCTTCTTCCACCCAATCAGATTGCAGAATGGAAATATCACACAATAATCCCTCAATGTCTTCTTCTTTCCTTGAAAGTGCATATACCACCATATTCTGTTTTCCTTTTTTGAGATAATTTCAAAGTCGTAACCTAACGTTTTTGTAACCCATTTTTGTTGTTATTCTAAAGATAATCGTTGATCCAAGAAGTACTTTAAATTATCATGATATGTTTTTATGTTGAAGTTTCTTCCTATTAGGTAAGGGTTCTGTTATAACCCTATGTTTCATAGGATCACTTGGCGACTGGAAAATTTTCAATCTTGGTGTAATTTGGTTGTAAATAATATTTCATTTTGCAAATTATTTTCAAAAGAAAGAAAAGAAAAAGAAAAGATAAAAGAAAGAAAAGAAAAGAGTAAAAGAGGGCATAAAAAATGGATATGGCCCCATGCAATAATAATGACTTGATCCATACAGTTTAAACAAGGTCAAGTCTTTTTGAATTTATGTTGATAGGATTAGTGAAAAAATCTTCACTAAATTTTTTAATCTTAGCCAAGTAGATAGGTTAGGTAGTGAATAAATTTGATCAAACTATTTAATCTTGGTCAAATAGGCCTAGGGTAGAGTAATTCTTAACCCAACCATCTAATCTAGGTTAAATGTGTTAGATAAATAGGATAGAACATAGGTTAATTGGTTTTATTTCAATAAAACAAGCCTAATGATGGTTGAGATTCTTGGTTTTGATGATGTGTTTTAACCCCTTGGTGATCAAAATGATAGTAAATAGTGCCAAAACCCACAAAATACGCGCTATCCTAAGTTTCTACAACACAATATGATTCGCGTCTTGGTTTAAAGAGCGACCGAGATCTACAGCCGAGCAAATGGTGCTTAGATCAACGATCGACAAGTAATATCAGATCCCCCGACCATTGTACCTTTACTGGCAAGGGGGGTCCAAGTTGGTGGTATTTCCCAGTGGCCCCCATCCTAACATGTCATCATTCTGTTAACTTGGACCCCCCTTTCTCTAAATCATTTACTACCTACCCCCCCCCTCTGAGTAAACCGCCATACCAGCTTCTCATACCACTGTCGTCTCATGACATCACACTCCACTACCATTGTCGACCCTTGATGTCACACTCCACTACCGCCTCCCACAGGTCATGTCTCATTACATCACCAATATATTCCCCTCCAATCACCTATCGCACGTCAGATCCCTTTTACCTATCATCCAATCACAACCTTCCACATCATTCTCGTACACCCCTCACCATCCTTTTATTTCCACCTCATCCCCAAGATATTTGTTAGCCCTTAAATATGACTAAACATATTCATTAATCCTACTAATTGGTCCTCATGCCCAATGGACACCCGTTCACCCAATTTAATCCTGTCTCCACCATTATCCCAGTGCGCATATGTTCAATAAACCAAAACTCTCACCCCCCACCATTTCCTATCAGTGACCTAGCTAAAGTCGATAACCAACTAATGTTTTGTTTCAAATTGAAGGTACCAGTTAAATTGATGGCACCAAAGTCTAAACATTCAGAGTTCAAGTAAAATCCATTCCTCCCGCCACCCATCAACCTCGATCGGATTCCTCTGGCTAAAAAAGTCTACCTAATCTCAAAAACTAGATGCGATTTCAATTTTGTTGAGCTACACTCATGGTTCAGAGACACTTTCTCATACCAAAGTGATGAGATCGGGCTCTGGGATTCCAATCTCCCACTATACCTGTTTCCCCAATTTCATCATTTTCCTGAATTCTCCCTCAAGTGCCAGGCCCATTACCTTCCCGATCAGAGAGCCATCGTTTCATCCTCTGGAGAGACCCTATTCACAGTCACACCTGAAGCCATTGACCAAATGCTACAAATAACTAGAGTTGAATCCTTCTCTCCTTTTACCATTGAAATCCTAACTGAAATGCACCAAAAATTGGATTTTCCCCAGAGAGCACAGATATTTGAGCTCTTCTTCCCTGAGAATTCCCCATTACCCAAAGCAAATCCCCTGTATCAGTCATCGATTTTCTCTATAAAGGGAAATAAAATTATCTCTTCTCTTTGCAGCCTACTTGGATACTTCTCAGACGAATGGGTAGATGAACCAATCTTGGGTTATCTATATATATTCTCCACCGAGGAAGGCTCCACCATGCAGTTAAACTACAACAGTTTCTTGGCCGAGAACATTCAAGAGAAACTATTCAAATTTCCCACCAAAGGCATGTTCCGGTTTTCTTCAATACTGGCATACTTGTTTATATTTTTCCAGAGAGACAAACTTTTGTTTTCCATGCAGAAGCTAGATTAGAGCATCAAACCATAGACGGTCACATCCTGGATGTCACTACTGAGAAGAAACTCAACAAAATTATCTTTAAATAAGTTCATAGATTAGTTCTATCATACAGTGGTAAGCATGCTCAGTAGCATGCAAGAACCAAGGATAAATGAAGAAATCCAATGTATTTTACATCTCTCAGATCTAGCCAAGACCGGAGACTGGTACCTATACCATAACTACATAGAGATTAGAATTTATGGATGCGAGATGGCTCCCTACAAATTGCCTAGATATTTTCCAGTGCGGATATTCACCTTGGAATATATTAGGAAAATGATTAACTCAGATGACATCCATTTTGTAGCCTTAAAAAAGAAACACCAACTGAGGATCAAAGGACAGATAGGACCATTCATCTGTAACAGCTGAGCCACAGGGGAAATGGATGATAAGATTTTGAAGGAGATGAAGTTTAGCACCAGCTTTCCTTAGCACTATGATCCATGTGGGATTATAGCAGAAACAAGATTAAAGAACAAAACCTCTCCATATGCTCATGTTCCCAAACCTGAAATTGAGAAGTTTATGAACCAGACAGAGTGGGAGGCAAACACTCTAGAAGACACAGAACCGCACCCTCGTCCAACCATTATTTCACAAACCACTACACCATATATACCCAAGGAGAAAATACCCATAAAGGATGTCTCACCTTCAGTCACTGAAGTATCAGCAAAAGATTTCCAGGTTTACAAGAAAAGGCCTAAAACAAGTCATGCCACTGACAGGTCGGGAGATGAAGAGACCCAGTCTACCACAATAGTCAAGGGAGGACACTCACCATTTTTCTCAAGAAGTTAGCAGATGATGTCCACTTCTTCTTCAAAGAAGCAGACATATATCACTTTGACTTCCCAACCATCTCAAGGGTCTACAAAACTAAGTATTTTCAAGAAATATGATTTGATTAAGAAGAAGTATGAGATGCTGACCAACAACACCTATGTTCAATTCTGGAAGCAAACATCGACAACACAACATAGGTTTCTCTCTACTTTCAATACGAAAAAGGGGAGAATGCACATGGCATTTTTGCAAGCACAAGTGCCCCATCCAAAGGAAATCACTGATTACAAAATATCAACATTTGAATTTGACACCAAGGAAGTACATCCAACTGATCAGATGGATTTGCACAGACAGGCTGGAGAAATGGTTTTCTCAACATTGGAAAATGCTTCCACAACTGTTGCAAAGTTGTAGTTTTCCCTAAATAATGTTCAAACTCAATTAAAGCTAGAGAAAGTGTCTTCTTTTGCAAAAGACTCAAGTCTTTGGAAGAGTTGGTACTAAAAATTGGGTATGACCCCTCAAATGTGAAAGTAGTTGAAGAACTACTAAAGAAAAAGAATGCTGACAAAGCATCCTTGAGGAAGCAATTAAAGCTTCCATCTACTTAAGACACACATGCCAAAGAGATAGCTGATATAGAAGGCCAAAAAGAAGAAATGCTAAAATTAGTCATAGAACATAACACACAGATCAAGGAGATGGAAGTAGAGTTGGAAATATTGGTAAAGGAAAAGGAATAGACAGAGCCCATGGAAGTCATTCCACTGAGTGCAGTTCCCTTCATAGGAGTTAGAACAACGACAACATCAACAACTGCCACAACAAAACTTCCATCAGTTGCCCCAGTGATAGTTCTAGAGAAATCTGAAACTCTAGCAAAGTCAATGGAGGAAATGACTTTACAAGGAGCAGAAATTAAAAAATTGTAGCAAGAGATGGAGCATCTCCAGAAACTTAAATCTTCTTTCTAGGCTAGCTACAACACTGAGAGGCACATATCAAAAAAACTGAAGCAGGAGATACAACAGCTGCAAAAACAAATAGTTGTGGGTATAACACTAGCAGAAACCAAGGAGAACATTTGGATGGATATCTCAAAATACATGATAGAAATCTGGCCCCTCATGCAGATCATGTTTGAGAAGCATGAATTGGTGTTAAGGAGCAAGCAGGCCATCGACAGAATCAAGGGAGAGTTGGGGGAAATGCCTACAAAAGCAAATGAAAGCATCAAGTTTCTAAATTCCAAGATTAAGGATGAGCTCGAAAGTCTGAAAATTGAGGATAGGACTGAGACTATCCTCAAAGTTAACAAGGTCTTGAACAAAAGAGGATTAATGTTGCAATTGGAAGAGAGAGCCCAGAACATGGATATCGGAGTTTAGATACTCTTCAACAAGATTGATGCTTTGCAAAAGAAAGACCTTCCCAGATTGTTGGTCTTAAATGACAAACTGATGACTCTGTCCGACTACAAGCAAAATATTGCCATGGTGGCAAAGGACAACTCCACGTTTTCATGGATTCAGCGTAGCATAACAGGTAAGCATTCTTAGAGACTCTAAAACTAGACCTCAGCATCCAAGATGAAATCAAGTATATTTTCATCTCCAAGCCAACTTTCTCAAAATACACAGAAATGGATGAAGTGTACCGAAGACTACTCAAAGTCACCATTCCTAGTCAACAAAGATGGGAGGATCTGTGCGCTTTGATCGGATAAAGGATGAGGTGTACAAACTAAGTCAACATTCAAAGTAGTCAAAGTCAATCGAATGACTCTCCAACAACATTCCCCAAAATCGCCATGAACAATCCAACAGATCATTAGCAGTTCCTACAATTTTGTATTATGTTATCTAGTTAGTTAGATTGGGATTTTGACACATCCTGATCATTAATGACAGGATCATTTGTAATTTTTCTTACAAATGCTTCAATTTTCAAAGTAGTCAGGGTTGATCTTTATGCCCAAGCAAGCTATAAGCACTATAATATTTCTCAAGAGATCTACCAGTAATAAAAAGGACGTTTCACAGAATTCCTGCTTGTTAACTATTGGTGATGTTTACTCCTCTTCATTGAATTGGTTTTTCTGTCTTCGTAATCATTTATGTTTTCTATATCTGATCATTTAAAAGAAGTTAAAGTTGCACAATTTACCTTCGTATACTCTTTTTCTGGCTTTTTAAGATCTAAGTGTTTGTCTTATGATGTTATGATAGAGAAATTCTTAAATGCTTCTTTATCTTAACTAATTATTTCATCTTTTCTGCTGCCCATCATTTTTATCTAAAGGATCTAACAGTTGCATTATCCTACCCTGTGAAAACACCTTATAAAATATGTTCTTTGGTCTCAAACTTTATAAAATAGACCCCATATCCCAATGGACGCGTAAGCCATATTTCAAACATTTTATAAAACAAACAACAAAGTCTTATTTATTTAACTAGCCTAATATCTAAAACCTAAAACAAAGATAAATCTTACAAAGAGATCCCTCTCTAAAACTGGCACGGCTAGATCCTAGTTTCAAAGAAGTTGGATAAAGTTACCTCTAATAAGTTTCTTCTACCTCACGATAGCCTCTGGGAATTTACAGAGCGATAACATAGTGGCGACCATATTGGGGAACTGAACAAACTTTCTATCCTACAATTTCTTTTCCCTAGACAAAGAAAACTTATTTCTGAACGAAATCATAAAATCTAAACTTATAAAGAGATAATGTTAAGAGGTTGTTAAAGTTTGTATATAATTAGTCTAACACATTTCTTGAAAAATTAAAATTCTGGCTCCGAAAAGAGTTTTCACTAGATCTCATCTAGATCCAGAACTTGCAACAGCATTAGACAATCCCGAAAAATTACTCAGAAACAAAAATGATGCAGAGGGTTCTGGGAGTCACAGTCCTCTTCATAGGTCCCCTTCTCTCCCATAGATGTTGGTTTCCCTTCATGATCTCGAGTTTGACATATCTTTTGAACAAATCCTTTTTAGAACAAAATCTGACAACTTTGTAAGTGAAACAGTTTTAGATCAAACCATCCTACAACCCAGGACCCCTCAAATACTTTCTCCCAGAGAAGATGTTGATCAACGACTTCTTCAGTAATTTGACAAGTTAGAAGATCTAGTTGTGAATCTTGATCAAGCCTTAGACCAAGATCACTTCCAACAGTCAGTCGAACTTTCTGCCTTGACTATTGTTGCAGCTTCTGTTAAACCTAAACCAGCTCACTCCATTCCTCTCAGCCCTTCATCTTCCACAACTTTTGTCACTTCCCCTCCAATCACACAGGTTTTTTTTCAGCCTCCTCCACCAATCATGGCAGTAAGATATTCTCCATTAGTGTTGGTCGATCTTTTACATGCCATGCCTCAGGACTATCAAACCAGACTTCCTTAGTTTGATGGTACTGGTCCTCTTAATGCACAACAACATGTTGACAAGATGAATGATTATTTTGATTTGTAGGAATTCGATGAGGCAGATGTCCAAATGATACTTTTTGCACAGATTCTGACCGGGGATGTTAAAAAATGGTTCAAATATTTACGTCCTGCTTCGGTAGTAGACCTTGCTGCTTTCCAACAAATTTTTCTTGACAGATGGGAGGTAAAGAAAAATCCTCTCCAGATCTTGTCAGAATATGAGAATATCAGAAGGAACCAAAGAGAGATAGTGTCGGATTACTACACTTATTTCAACAATTTGTACAATGCAATTCCAGCTGATATCAAACCACCTAAAGGTTTGGCATTATAAAATTCCCCGATGGATTTGATGCTGACATGTCATATCAGCTAAGGGAAATAAATTTTGCAACTTTGGAAGATATGCAGAAAAGTGTCGTAAGCGTGGAAGCAAATCTTTTAGCCAGAAGAGCCAGGCAGAGAACAAAAAGAAGGGTCACGATTAAGGAAGAGCCTTCCACCTCCTCTTCAGATGCCAAACTAGATTCCCTAACCAAAGATATAGAGAGAATTATGGAGAGACTTACTATAGCTGACATAAATCCACCCAGGGAAAACCAAGCCGCTCTTCAGATTCAGAATCCAAACTTCAGAAGAAATCCCACCCAGATCAGGCAGATAGATCATAGATATCAAAGAGAATAGAGGGGGCTTGATCACCAGATTAGACCACCCCTCCAGGAAAATTACGCTGATGAAGGTGAGGAGATAATTGAAGAGTTGGATGACACTCATATAAACATCATGGGCGTTCACGATGATGAATCCATTTGTCTTACTCAGGAAGAGCACAAGCTTTTTATCCTTTCACAAACAGAGGTAAACAACGAAGCAGAGAAAACAAAACAACATGCCTTTGAAAACACTATAATGGAGGTCCATAGGCAGTATAACCTGAGAAGCAAGAGGGAAAATGACAACCCTCCAAAGAAGGCTACTGAAACAAAGAAGGCTACCGAAACCAAGAAAATAGTCGAAACCAACAAAACCTATGAAAGTACCTGAGAGGAATAATTTCAAATCTCCTTTAAAAAGAAACCCCGAAATTTTACAAAGAGCAAATCAGACTAAAGTTTTTTCAACTAGTCAACCAAGTGCTCCTGCCCATAGAACTTTGATGGATAAACTAGAAGTGCAGAGCCTAAGCAAAGCTTCCACTACTTTCATGATTGAAGGGGAACTAGCTAAACTGAAGATTCCCATTCCCCTCTCCGAGTTGATGAGAAAGAACGCTTACAGGTCACAGGTGATTAAAGCTTTAAGCATCGAACCAGAGATAGGTATGAAGGCCTTGAATGTTGGATCAACAAATTACTCAGACATGGTAAATCTTGTCGATGATAAACCTGAGCTTTTGTTTGGTCCTGAAGTTGATGGTCAAACTGATAATGGTGTTGTTTCCCCTTTTTACATCAGCCTGAATATCCACGACTTGATATTACACAACGCTATGCTGGATTCGGGTGCCTCTCACAACCTGATGCCCAAAGCTGTGATGAAAAGGTTGGGACTTGAGGTCACCGGACCCTACAAAGATTTGCATTCTTTTGACACTAGCAAGGTCAAATGTATAGGTTTGATTAAATATTTATGCATCACCCTAGCTCAAATTCCAGCGAAGAGTATGGTGATAGATATTGTCATTGCAGACATTCCCCCGAAATACAATATGTTACTATCAAGATCCTGGGGAGCTAATTTGAAAGGAACTCTGCAGCTAGATATGTCCTATGCCACCATCCCAGTATTTGGACAACAGAGAAGACTGTACAGAGAGACTCTGATGAAGTATATGGTCAACAGTCAGGAAAATCCACACAACTACCCACTATACTCTGCACACTTTGATTTGGATTATTTCATTATGTACAATGATGGTGACTTGGAAGAACAAATCACTGAGTTGGAAGATGATACACCTGATTCGAAATAAGATAAAGCAATCACTGAAGTAAGAAATACTGCAACTGTGGAAAGTGAGGAACTGCCAACAGACTTTTGGAGCATGGATTTTGATGAAGCTATGAGCAAGGAGGGAGTTGGAGCTGGGGTTTGGTTGCATAATCAAAAATCAAGGTATTCAGAGAGTCATTCTTACAAACTGAATTTCCAATGCACTAACAACATAGCTGAGTACGAAGCTTTGATGCTCAGCCTGAAACTACTGAAGAAGGTTGGTGCCAAACAGATTATGGTAAGGGGTGATTATGAATTGATTATTAAGAAAATTAAATGTGAGTATGCAGATAAACATCCCAGACTTAGAGATTACAGGAATGTTGTTTTGGATTCCCTTCAATGTTTTACTGAAATTGACTTACAGGCAATGCCCAGGGGACAAAACATACTAGCAGACGGGTTGGCTACATTAGAAACTACATGTAAAATACATTTCCATACCACTTGCAAATACACAGTGGAGGTGAAGTGCAAACCAATCGTTCCAGACAACATCAGATACTGGCAGGTATTTGGGAATGACGATCAAATTGAGGACTTCCTACAATGTAAGAATGATTTCGAATGTACAAATATAGATTTAGAGAATAATGATGATAATGTAAATAAATCTATTTTTGAAAATGGTAGTGTAAATAAAGTAGACTTGGATGAATTGAAATAAAATGAGGTAGATTCTGGTATTTTACAGTTGAAAAATAATGTGTTACCTAGAGGTTTAGCTCCACTACAAGACTTGTTCAATTTTAACGATGTAGCGAAAAAACCAAAAATTGAAGCTAGTGGTAAAGAGGTCGAAGAGTGTAACATAGGAACAGAAGAAAAACCCAAGATGATAAAACTTTCTAAATCTCTAACCCTTGAGCAAAAATGCAAATACATTGAACTGTTTAAGAAATATGTAGATGTGTTTGCTTGGGGTTATGAGGAATTAAAATATTATGACACAAGTATCATACAACATCGGATCCCAATAAAAGAAGAACGAAAACCTTTCAAATAGAAACTTAGGAGAATCAATCCCAAGTTCCTTCCCCTGATAGAAAAGGAAATAAAAAAAATGTATGATGCCAAAATTATAGTCCCCTTGAGATTTTCCAAATGGGTTTCTAACTTGGCTCCTACCAGGAAGAAAACTGGTGAAATCAGGCTTTGCATTGATTTTAGAAATATGAACAAGGTTTCCCTCAAAGACAATTACCCTTTGCCTAAGATGGGCCACATCTTACAGAAGGTAGTTGGAGCCAGTAGGATCTCCTTACTAGATGGTTTCTCAGGTTATAACCAGGTTCTTGTTCACCCAGATGATCAAGAAAAAACAACCTTTACCACACCATGGGGAACCTTCATGTATGTGAAGATGCCCTTTGGTTTGATGAACATTAGTGCCACTTTCCAAAGAGCAATGGATATTTCTTTTGTGGACGAACTTGGGAGATTTATAGTCATATATCTGGATGATGTGACTATCTACTCCAAATTTGATGAGGAACACTTGCAACATCTCAAACGTGTTCTTGAGAAGTGCAAAAAGTTTGGGATTTCATTGAATCCAAAGAAAATCCTTTTCAGTTTAGAGGAAGGCAAGTTGTTGGGACACATAATCTCTAAAGATGGAATTAAAATAGATCCCACCAGGATAGAAGCCATCTAGAAGGTGGAACACCCTAGGAACATCAAAGAGCTACAATCATTCATTGGAAAAATAAATTTCCTTAGAAGATTCATACCCAACTTGGCCGAACTTCTTAGGAACATCACAAATATTTTGAAAAAAGACACCAAAATCAGATGGAATACTGAGTCAAAACAGTCATTTGAGCAAGTGAAACATGCACTCACCCAAGCCCCAGTTTTGATCAGCCCAAATTATACCAAAGACTTTTACCTTTTCTCTTTTTAATCTGAACACGCCATCGCAGCAGTACTATTACAGAAAAACAATGAAGGGTATGAACAACCCATAGCATTTTTCAACAAATCTTTGAGAGATGCTGCGTTGAATTACAACATAATGGAGAAACAATATTTTTCTTTGGTGAAAGCCATAAAGGATTTTAGAGTCTATATTCTCCATTCCCACACAATTGCTTATGTTGCAAACGTAGTGGTAAAGGATATCCTAACTCAGGATAATCTAGATGGTAGGAGAGGAAAGTGGATTGTGTTTATTTTGGAATATGACATCGAAATAAAACCCAATAAACTGATCAAAGGTTAGGGTTTGGCCAAACGAATGGCTGAATCTAATTTTCATGCTCTAGACATTAATTTTTTGGCTACAGTTGACGAGCAGGAAGAGAAGGCGACTCCAAATGTAAAAGAGGCATTCTTAAACTCTCCTTGGTATGTAGACCTCATTTTTGTACTTCATAACTTACAAGATCCTCCTGGTTTGACTAAGACCAAAGCCAAATTTATTAAACTGAAAGCATTGAAATTTTGTATTCTAGAAGGTAACCTTTATTGGAAAGATCCTTATGGTATCTTGCTTAATTGCATGTTGAAAGACGAAGCTGACAAGGTTCTCCAGGATTTCCATGCAGGAGACAGTGGTGGGCATCTAAGCTAGAAGACTACAACTAACAACATTCTTAGAGCTAGTTTTTACTGGCCCACAATGCATATTGTTTGTTGATGTACATCAAAAAGTCACCTCATGCCATAAATTCCAAGTTTTCGAAGGTAAAAAGAAGCTCCTGCCTTTTCCCTTGAAACCCATCTCAGTTGAATCTCCATTCCAACAGTGGGGCCTAGATTTTATTGGAGAGATACACCCTCCTTCTTCTAGCCAACAAAGGTGGATCCTCACTGCCACAGACTATTTCACAAAGTGGATTGAAGTTGTACCATGCAGGCAAGCTACTGACTCTGTCATCATTAAATTCTTGGAAAATAATATTTTGTCTCATTCTGGATGTCTAAGAAAAATCATAACTGACAATGCAACGACCTTTAGATCCAAAAAGCTTATAGAATTTTGTAGCTAGTACCACATTACTTTAGGACACTCCAAAGCTTATTAACCTCAAGGAAATGGGCTATCTGAGTCCTCAAATAAAAGTCTGGTGAACATCCTCAGGAAAACATTACAAGAAAATAAGAAATCATGGCATTATAAGTTGGTTTTTGCACTCTGGGATGACAGAATAAGCACCAAAAGATTAATTGGTATGTCTCCATACAAATTGGCGTATGGTACTGAAGCAGTTTTTCCCCTTTCCTTGGGAGTCCCTATTATGAAACTATTGCAGGAAGCACAAGCAGAGCCAAATGATGTCCAAAGGAGAATAAATCAAACGATTCACTTAATGCAATCCAGGGAAGAAGTGTACAACAAGACTCAAGTCATCTAGGACAACATCAAGAAGATTTTTTATAGAAGAACTAAAGAACATGATTTTGAGTTGGGTGATTTGGTGATGAAATGGGATTCCAGGAATGAGGATAAGGGTAAACATGGAAAGTTTTATAGATTATGGAAAGGCCCCTACATCATTCAGGCATTCAGAGGAAATAACACATTTTTTCTCAAAGACAGTGATGGAACAAACTTGCCAGGTGGACCTGTGAATGGCAGGATGTTGAAGCATTATTTCCCACCCCAATAGAGATCTCATAAATCCATTTCCACTATACATACCATTTCCTTACATTCAGGTTGTGTGTAGATGATGTTGATCATATGGTTGAAACCTACAGAGAAATCCCTAAGCCACTTACCAGTGCCACCAAATTCTCAAAATAAAAACAAAACAAATAGAAGAAATAAGCAATAGAGAAAACATTTACAGACATCAAGAAGTAGGTTCTTGGCACCTCACAAGGAGAGCACCATCCCCAGGTGGAGCCACTATTATAACCCTATGTTTCATAGGATCAATTGGTGACTGGAAAATTTTCAATCTTGGTGTAATTTGGTTGTAAATAATATTTCATTTTGCAAATTATTTTCAAAAGAAAGAAAAGAAAAGAATAAAAGAGGGCATAAAAAATGGATAAGGCCCCATGCAATAATAATGATTTGATCCATACAATTTAAACAGGGTCAAGTCTTTTTGAATTAATGTTGATAGGATTAGTGAATAAAGCTTGGCTAAAATGTTTAATCTTAGCCAAGTAGATAGGCTAGGTAGTGAATAAATTTGATCAAAATGTTTAATCTTGGTCAAATAGCTCTAGGGTAGAGTAATTATTAACCCAACAGTCTAATTTGGGTTAAATGTGTTAGATAAATAGGATAGAACATAGTTTAATTGGTTTTATTTCAATAAAACAAGCCTAATGATGGTCAAGATTCTTTGTTTTGATTATGTCTTTTAACCCCTTGGTGATCAAAATGATAGGAAATAGCGCCAAAACCCACAAAATACGTGTTATCCTAAGTTTCTGCAGTGCAATATGATTCACACTCGGGTTTAAAGAGTGCACCGAGATCTACCATCGAGCAAATGGCGCTCAGATCAACGGCTGAGAAGTAATATTGGACCCCCCCAACCATTCTACCTTTAATGGCCCCCGGGGGGGGGGTTCAAGTTGGTGGTATTTCCCAGTGGGCCCCATCCTAACATGTCATCATTCTGTTAACTCGAACACCCCTTGCTCTAAACTGTTTACTGCCTACCCTGCCCCTCCGAGTAAACCGCCATACCATCTTCTCATACCACCATTGTCTCGTGACATCACACTCCACTACCATCGTCGACCCCTAATTTCACACTCCACTACCGCCTCCCATAGGTCATGTCTCATTACATCGCCAGTATATTCCCCTCCAATCACTCGTCGCATGTCAGATCCCTTTCACCTATCATCCAATCACAACCTTCCACATCATTCTCGTACACCCCTCACCATCCTTTTATTTCCACCTCATCCCCAAGATATCCGTTGGCCTTTAAATGTGGCTAAACATATCCGTTAAGCCTGCTAATTGGTCCCTACACCCAACGGATACCTATTCATCCAATTTAATCCCGCCTCCACCATTATCCCACTGTGCATATGTTCAATAAACCAAAACTCTCGCCCCCCGCCATTTCCTATCAATGACCTAGCTAAAGTCAATAACCAGCTAACGTTTTGTTTCAAATTGCAGGTACTAGTTGAATTGATGGCACCAAAGTCTAAACATTCAAAGTTCGAGGAAAATCCGTTCCTCCTGCCACCCGTCAACCTCGACCAGATTCCTTTAGTTGACAAAGACTACCTAATATAAAAAACCAGATGCGATTTCGATTTTGCTGAGCTACACGCGTGGTTCAAAGATACTTTCTCAGACCAAAGTGATGAGATCGAGCTTTGGGAGTCCAATCTCCCACTATACCTGTTTCCCCAAATTCATCATTTTCTCAAATTCTCCCTCAAGTGACAAGCCCATTACCTTCCCGATCAGAGAGTCGTTGTTTCATCGTCTGGAGAGACCCTGCTCACCATCACACCTGAAGCCATTGACCAGATGCTACAAATAACCAGAGTTGAATCCTTCTCTCCTTTTACCATTGAAATCCTAACTAAAATGTATCAAAAATTGTCTTTTCCCCAGAGAGAACAAATTTTTGAAATCTTCCTCCTTGATAATGTCTTCCTCCTTGATAATTCCACATTACCCAAAGCAAATACCCCGTATCAGTCATCGATTTTCTCTATAAAGGGAAATCAAATTATCTCTTCTCTTTGCAGCCTACTTGGATACTTCTCGGACGAATGGGTAGATGAACCAATCTTGGGTTATCTATCTATATTCTCCACCGAGGAAAGCCCCACCATCCAGTTCAACTACAACAGTTTCTTGGCCAAGAATATTCACGAGCAACTGTTCAAATTTCCCACCGAAGGCATGTTCCGGTATTCTTCAATACTGGCATACTTGTTTATATTTTTCCAGATAGACAAATTTATGTTTTCCATGAAGAAGCTAGATCAGAGTGGAAAACCACAGACGGTCACATCATGGATGTCACTACTGAGAAGGAACTCAACATAATTCTCTTTCAATCAGTTCATAGATCAGTTTTATCATCTAGTGGTAAGCATGCTCAGCGGTAGGAAAGAACCAAGGATAAATGAAGAAATCCAATGGATTTTACATCTCTCAGATCTAGCCAAGACCGGAGACTGGTACCTATACCAGAACTACACAGAGATTAGAATTTATGGATGCGAGATGGATCCCTACAAATTGCCCAGATATTTTCCAGTGCAGATATTCACCTTGGAATATATTAGGCAAATGATTAACTCAGATGACATACATTTTGTAGCCTTCAAGAAGAAACAACAACTGAGGATCAAAGGACAGAGCGGACCGTTCATCTATAACAGCTGAGTCATAGGGGCAATTGTCGATAATCTTTTGAAGGAGATGAAGTTCAGCACCAGATTTCCTTGGCACTATGATCCATGTGGGATTATAGTAGAAACAATATTAAAGAAAAAAATCTCTCCATACGTTCATGTTCCCAAACCTGAAATTGAGAAGTTTATGAACCAGACAGAGTGGGAGGAAAACAATCTGGAAGACACAAAACCATAGCCTCCTCTAGCCATTATTTCACAAACCACTACACCAAATATACCCAAGGAGAAAAGACCCAGAAAGGATATCTCGCCTTCAGTCACTGAAGTATCAGCAGAAGATTTCCAGGTTTACAAGAAAAGTCCTAAAACTAGTCATGCAACTGACAGGTCAAAAGATGAAGAGACCCAGTCTACCACAGTAGTCGAGGGGGGACACTCACCATTGTTTTCAAGCAGTCAACATATGATGTCCACTTCTTCTTCAAAGAAGAAGACAAATATCACTTTGACTTCCCAACCATCTCAAGGGTCTGCAAAATTGAGTATTTTTGAGAAATATGATTTGATTAAGAAGGAGAATGAGATGTTGGCCAGCAACACCTACGCTCAATTCTGGTAGCAAACATCCACAACACAACATAGGTTGCTCTCTACTTTCAATATGGAAAAGGGGAGAATGCACATGGCATTTTTGTAGGCACAAGTGCCCCATCCAAAGGAAATCACTGATTACAAAATATCAACATTTGAATTTGACACCAAGGAAGTACATCCAACTGATTAGATGAATTTACATAGGCAGTCTGGAGAAATGGTTTTCTCAACATTGGCAAATGCTTCCACAACTGTTGCAAAGTTGCAAGTTTCCCTAAATAATGTTCAAAATCAATTAAAGTGGGAGAAAGTGTCTTCTTTTGCAAAACACAACAAGATCAAGTCTTTGGAAGAGCTAGTACTAAAAATTGGGTATGACCCCTCAAATGTGAAAGTAGTCGAAGAAATGCTAAAGAAAAAGAATGTTGACATAGCATCCTTGAGGAAGAAATTAAAGTTTCCAGCTACTGAAGACACACTTGCCAAAGAGATAGCTGATACAGAAGGCCAAAAAGAAGAAATGCTAAAATTAGTCATGGAATAGAATGCACAGATATAGGAGATGGAAGCATAGTTGGAAAGATTGGTAACGGAAAAGGAATGGACAGATCCCATGGAATCCATTCCACTGAGTGCAGTTCCCCTCACAGGAGTTATCACAGTGACAACATCAACAACTACCACAACAAAACCTCCATTAGCTTCCCTAGTGACAGTTCTAGAGACATCTGAAACTCTAGCAAAGTCAATGGAGGTAAAGACTTTACAAGGAGCAAAAATTAAAAATTTGCAGTAAGAGATGGAGCATCTCCAAAAACTTAAATATTCTTTCCAAGCCAGCTACAACACTGAGAGGCACGCATCATAAAAACTGAAGCAGGAGATACAACAGCTGCAAAAACAAACAGTTGTGGGAAGAACACTAGTAGAAGCCAAGGAGAACATTTGGATGGATATCTCAAAATCCATGAAAAAAATTTGGCCCCTCGTGCAGATCATGTTTGAGTAACATGAATTGGTGTTAAGGAGCAAGCAAGCCATCAACAGGATCAAGGGAGAGTTGGGAGAAATTCCCACAGAAGCAAATGAAATCATCAAGTTTCTAAATTCAAAGACTAAGGATGAGCTCGAAAGTTTGAAAATTGAGGATAGGACTGAAACTATCCTCGAAGTTAAGAAGGTCCTGACCAATAGAGGATTAATGTTGCAATTGGAAGAGAGAGCAAAAAACATGGATATCAGAGTTCAAAGATTCTTCAACAAGATTGATGCTTTGCAGAAGAAAGGCCATCTTGATTTTCTGGTCTTAAATGACAAACTGATGACTCTGTCCGACTACAAGCAAAAGATTGCCATGGTGGCAAAGGACAGCTCCAAGTTTTCATGGATTCAGGGTAGCATAACAGCTAAAGCATTCTTATAGACTCTGCAATTGGACCTCAACATCCATCATGAAATCAAGTATATTTTCATCACCAAGCCAACTTTCACAAAATACACATAAATGGATGAAGTGTACCGAAGACTACTCAAAGTCACCATTCCCATTCAACAAAGATGGGAGGATCTGTGCGCTTTGATCGAATAAAGGATGAGATGTACAAACCGAGTCAGCATGCGGAGAAATCAAAGTCAAGCGAATGACTCTCCAACGACCTTCCCCAAAATCGGCATGAAGAATCCAACAGATCATTAGCAGTTCCTACAATTTTGTATTCTGTTATATAGTTAGTTATCTTTGGATTTTGACACGTCCTTATCATTAATGACAGGATAGCTTGTAATTTTTCTTATAAATGCTTCAATTTTCAAAGTAGTCAGGGTTGATCTTAACGCCCAAGCAAGATATAAGCACTGTAATATTTCTCAAGAGATCTACCAGTAATAAAAAGGACATTTCACAGGATTCCTATGTGTTAACTGTTGGTGATGTTTACTCCTCTTCGTTGAAATGGTTTTTATGTCTTTGTAATAATTTATGTTTTCTATATTTGATCATTTAAAATAAGTTAAAGTTGCATAATTTATCTTCGTATACTTTGTTTCTGGCTTTTAAAGATCTAAGTGTTTGTCTTATGATGTTATGATAGAGAAATTCTTAAATGCTTTATCTTAACTGATTATCTCATGTTTTTTGCTACCCATCATTTTTATTCTAAAGGATCTAACAGTCGCATTATCCTGCCCTGTGAAAAAACCTTATAAAATATGTTCTTTGGTCTCAAACTTTATAAAATAGACCCCATATCCCAATGGACGCGTAAGCCATATTTCAACCATTTTATAAAACAAACAACACAGTGTTATTTATTTAACTAGCCTAATATCTAAAACCTGAAACAAAGATAAATCTTACAGAGAGATCCCTCTCTGAAACTGGCAGGGATAGATCCCAGTTTCGAAGCGGTTGGATAAAGTTACCTCTGATAAATTTCTTCTACCTCACGACAACCTCTGGGAATTTACAGAGCGATACCAGGTTCCATTTCTTAATTTCATGTAATACAACTGACATTTTCTTTTCACGAATGGATTAGAGTAAGATCTTTCCTTTAAGTTAGTTTCTTTCGGATGCAAGGGGCCTTTCTTATTACATTAAAATTTCACCAATGCCATGCCTTGAGGCGTGACACTCCACAATAAAGGTTTTTTTGAATTCAGGCATGGCCAAGACAAGATTTTTACACATAGCCTCCTTAATTTTTTCAAAAGATTTTGTTGCTTCTTGGGTCCAAGAAAATGCCTCTTTTTTTAATAACATTGTTAGAGGTGTTTATATTTGACTAAAATTCTTGAAAAACTTGTAGTAATAACCTGTCAATCCTAAGAATCCTCTAATATTCTTAAATATTTGGGGAATTGGCCATTCCATCATAGATTTAATTTTTTTAGGGTCCACTTTGACACTTTCATGAAATACAATATGACCTAAATATTCCACTTCTTGAACCCCAAAGGCACACTTGGAAGGCTTTGCATATAGTTGTTTATCTTCCATTAGTTTTAAGACCATGTCAACATTCTCTTTTCCAATATTTTCTATAGAGTAGTATATCATCAAAAAATACCAACACAAATTTTATGAGGAAGGGTTTGAAAATAGAATTCATCAAGCTTTGAAATGTTGAAGGTGCATTAATAAGGCCAAATGGAATCACCAAAAACTCATAATGAGATTCATGCGTTCTAAAGGCTATTTTGAGGATGTCTTCTTTCCTCATTATGATTTGATGATATCCATAACGAAGATCCAACTTGGTAAATAAATTTTCTCCTTGCAATTTTGTTAGGAATATGATCACAGAGTAATAAAAACCAAACTAATCAAAATGAATGAAAAAACATAGAAGAACACAATACAATAGAGACACAAATATATGTGGTTCACTCGATATGGGCTACGTTCCCAGATAAATATCCAGTACTTCCTTTATTCCATCCAAAAAAATGAAGGGATAACACCTAAAACACATCTGTTGCAACCTCCTCTTAACTCTCTCACAATCTCCTCTCTTAGACACACTAAAATATCTCACCATACACAACCACAATACAATTCCCTATTTTAAAATGGATTTCCTTCTAGGGGCAAAAAAGGGGGCCAACATAACCTCTACCATCATATTTGTGATCTAATAATGAACATTCTAGATTGACTACAAAATTATATTATGATATATAGGATCCCGCAGCATCCAAAATCCATAATCCATTGATTTGGATTAGATTACAACCTTAATTCCTTAATCATAATTAGAAAACCATGGGTTGAAAACCATGTGCAAAAATTGTCCAAAACGAATGCAAACCGCCCAAAATTTTTCTCTAGAGTTGTCGGCCCCCCTGTGACCCCCGTGCTACACCTAATGCAATGTAACAATGAGTTGGGATAGTTGTGCAAATAATATAACAAAAACCCCCACCAGGGTCTAAGATCCAAACGTGGTTGAAACAAGACCTCTGAATCAAGAAGACAATCAAGCTCCATAACCAACAAATTCATCTAGTAATTCATCAATGACATGAATAGGAAATTTATATTTAATTGGTTATTTTGTTGATCCGTCTATAATATAGACACATATGCCTTGAACCTTCCTTTTTTTGAACCATAGCCACTGGTGAAGAGAAAGTACTTTGGTTCGATTGAATGATTCCATCCTCTAACATTTCATAAACTATACATTCAATATCACTCTTTTCTTCATATGGGTACCTATAAGGCCTAATTTTAGGCGGTACACTTCTTGGTTGCAAATGAATATCATGGTCATGATCTCGATCAAGTGGAAGAATCTTATGTATCTCTTCAAATATCTTTGAATGATTGTTGATAACAATTTGGAGATCCATTGGAGTAGAGGGTCTACATGTTTGAACATCTAATGAGCACAGTTGTGCAATTACATGATGGTGTCTCTTTTTGAGTAATTTTGTTATTCTATTAGATATTATCACTTTAGAGGGCTTCCCTTGGATGCCTCTGAGTTCAATTTCCTTTCCTTTTGAGGAAAATCTCATGAAAAAATCCTGAAAATTAAGATCCATTAAACCTAATGACTATAAACATTGGACCCCTAATACAACATTGAAACCACCATTTGGATTGCAATCATGGGACTATCCTATAAATACTCCCCGATAGTGAGATTAATACTCTGAAACTTCCATGAACAATTTGTGGTACCTCCATTTGAAATCATTACTTGAAAATCTGGTGATGAATATATAAAGCAATTGAGAAGTTTTTTTAATTTGAAATTAATGAAGTTATGGGTACTACCAGAATCAATCAACACTGCCACCTTTTTATTTTTGATATATCCTTCTATCTTGAGGGTTTGCAGAGTATTGATGTAATCCAATGCATCGAAATATATGGTTGGAGTAGTTTCTTCTAGTTCAAGATCTTGCGATGGTTCCAATTCCTAATTTTCTTCCTCTCCACAGTCTATGTAGAATAATTTCCTTTGGATTTTACATTGTTAATTAAGGTTTCACAATATTATAATCTAGCTTCATGGAACAAATAGATATAACTAGAGCTTGAACAAGATAAAAGAAACAATTTGTAAAATTAACAAATTCTCTTGGTGGTGAATTATGAAAAACTTTTTACGATGTATAATTTATCTAAAAAAGGGAGATTTACCTTCCAAGTTTGTGTTGTGAATATAAAGTGACAATTGTTCCCTCCAAATTTTAATTGAATTCATCTTCAATGAAACTTCTCCTCTATGATACATGAACCAAAATATTCCAAGGTTCCTGGTTATGGAACTATTACCCCCCCTAGGCTAGGAGTAATTAAGGAGATCATGTCTCGAGGCCGACAAGTGGAAGAGATGGAGTGCCAAGAGTCATATTGACCAAAAAAACCCACAGTGCCCCTCCTATTCATGTTGATCAACAATCATCACCAAAAATAGAGTAACATCCACTACATTAGGTTTGGATCCTAGAGGACAACGGTTCTTGCTTCATGAGGTAACAATTCTAGTTTCATGGTAAGTGTCACTTTGATATTTGAAGAATTTGCACATGTTACAAATATTCATTTCTTGATTATGGAACGTTTTCTTAGAAATTATACATTTTTCCTAATTTCACCTTGGTGGTTGTCATTGCATCTTAGCAAGTTGGTCACCCTCGGGAAAGGGGTTACTCCTAGGTAGTTCCTTGAAGGGTCATCATACCATTCACATCCATAATTACCACTTTCCATCCTTCTTCCCCCCTGTTTCCTCATCTTTTGGATCTTCGGGTCCATTGACCCAAGAAGGAATTTTACCTCATTTCATGGGAAGAAGGGGCTAAAGGCCCAGAGGTGTTATAGCTAGAAAAAGATAAAATCCAATCAATACCCTTCCATATGTTCTCCCTAAGGTCATGAGAGAAATAAAATGATTCTCCATGAAAATCAAGGACCTTCTAAACACATAACTAATGAAATCCCACTTATTGAGGAAATGCATTTTGTGTGTCTTTTATTTTCCATTTCATATGACACTCTATGTGTTTCTAAATTCAAGTGGCATTGTGGTACTCCTTACTTTCAATTGCACATAGTACTCAATGCTGGGACTATAAAAAATTAAATGGCAAGGGCTTGGAAAACAATTTCATCGTGGATGAAGGGAAACACACCCTCCACAAAGGCACCCATAAATGAGACAATACAAACCCTTTTATGTCAAGAACCCCATGCTTGGAAGTCTTACTTCAAATATACCTCACACTCACGACATGAATTAGATAGGTTCTCCTTGGAAACATCCTTGACTTGGGGATTGGCTAACCCAGTAGTGCACCTTGACACCCCTCCCATACCTAAATTTGACAAAGTTTATGATGTCTTTGAGCATTTGTTTAGTTTGAAAAGGGGGGTTTGATGCACATGATTGGGTGGTTATATTATTAAATGTGTATTACTTGGCATGGTTCACATGACTTGTGGACCCTTGGAGGGCATACTTGTTCATCTTTGTAGGACCTTTATAGGTGAAAATTTATTAGTGAAGGAACAATGTCATTTGGACCTTCATAGGGGCTTGGGAACCCATGACATGGATGCTAGACCCCATGTCTGGGGCACCATTTGATGATGAGAATTGCACCTTGAAGATGGAGTACATTGCCTTTGGAGGCACCTTATCATTGTTATAGGATGAGACTCCACCCTTCTCCACTTGGATGTTTTCCTTTGGAGGCCTAAGACGTCATCCTTATAGCCCTTGGTGTCACCTAGGGGATAGGGTTTGATGGTTCAGATGATGATTTGATGGGAGGAGGCACTAGCATGGACCTTGGCACATGGGAGAGTGACATATGGACTTTTGAGGCCCAACATTCCACCTTATCATCCCATATGTCACTCCTATGAACCTAGTGTCACCCTACTAGGGCATGATGTCACCCTCTTTAGGGCTTTCTCTTATGTAAATTTCATTTTTGTAAATTAAAAGGGAAAATTGAAGGGGTCGGCCCTCTTATGTTTTGATGTTGACAATTTTAGGTGGAAAAATTGGTCAAGGAGGTTCCATATAAATAAACCTCCTTGAAATTTCATTTTTTTTATCACATTCTTCTCACACATGTGAGAGACTAAGTCTGAAATTTTTCCCCTATTTCACTATCTCTCTCTTCTACACTCATGCAACTTGCTTGGAGAGTCATTTGTGGATGCTTTTGCTGATTTTTCAGATGGGATTTCTACAATTAGGGTTCATTCTTGTCATATCTTGGTGAAGTAAGTAAATTTCTTCAATTTTGTTTCATGCTATTGAATGTTTATGGTAAATTTTACTTGTTCATATTGAATATTTTGTTTGGTAAAACCCTAAGAGAGGATCATAAGTGCTTCCTCCTCTCACAAGGTTAATTTCATACATAAATTTGTGAAGGAATTCCTACCCAGTGTTACACTCCTAAATCCCTAAAGGGCTATAACTTTAGGAGTTTGTTTCTAGACTCTTGATTCTGACCTCGTTGAAGTACCTACGAAGGGAGAAAAGATTGCTAGATCCCAAAATTTCTTGCGCTCTAGAAATCCTTCTCCTCAATGTTTTAACCCTAAGGCCCTAATGTGATATCACCTTAGGGTTCAAGCCCTACCTCTTATACTTTTCTAGTTTCATCTCCAAAATATATTGCATTGTTGTTATCAAGACTCCATATCCCTAAGGCACTAATCATTAAATCTCTATTGCGGTGAAAGTGAAAAAAAAACTCTTATTTCTCAATCTCTCAAGCTATCTACTAACTTAAGATAATTTGATTGCAAACTTGATATTGTTGTAAAAATTTTCTACAACCATCTAAATACTCTCATATTTGATGCATACATTGATATAAAGGTGGCCTAAACTTACCATAAATTGTATATAACAATAGGGTATTAATCTACTAAGTTTATGCTAAATTTCCATTGTCAATTGTTGCATTTATGAGGCATATTTATTGTTTTTGTTACACATTTTTACTTGTTGTTATAAACACATTTATTGCTACAATTTTGTACCAACTGTATCAAATTATCATTGTCTTGTGTCTGATGAGGTTTTGATTGCATGTTTATACTTGGAATTCATCATATATGTGTTGTAAGTGTTCTTGTTCTGGGCAGGTACTCGAATCACTTCACTACCTCTCAATTCTCCTTGACCTAGGATTTGACTTAGGTGACCAGGAGAGGGGTCGATAGGCTTGGCTAAAAAACTTGCTACTTTGATCCCTTGAGTTCACCGGGAAGCCTCCCATGTGGTGGACCTCCTCCATAACTAAAACGTGGGGATTTCTTACTAAGGTGACAGTGGTAGGATATCATGTAGTTATGAAATATTTGGTGATATTGTGTTGGGATTTTAACAACTACAAATCATGCAATAATATCAACTAAATATTCATATCTTGGCATAAGGAATACCTTGGAAAGATCAGAAAAATACATCTTAGAATTTGTTTTAGCTAGAATAGTATATTGGAAAACATGGCTCTCCAAAAATGGAATTATCTTTAACAATATAGAAAAAACCACACTTAGTATCAAATCATTGTTGGTCAATCTATTAAGACAGATATCCAAGATTAAGGTCCCACTACAAGAGGTACTTATTAACTGCTACCCTTCTACATGTCTAGAAGGCTTCTTGGCTCTTTTTTCATTTCCCCTTAACACCCTAAAAGGATGCCAACTACCAAGGCATCAAGGAAGTCAAATCCTTAAGGAGAGTGTTAGTGCTACATGGAAGCTACTATGCATCCAAACTAAAAGGAACATTAGATATGATTGAATGAAAGATAATGGAGAATCATTTCAACCTCTGACATGTAGGCTATTTTCCAACCTTTATCACATCACCTCCCAATTAGGAGAGACACACTAACTTGTTAAAAATCCTTGAGCCATGAGGACAC
>ML788611.1:559938-574077 GCA_009831015.1 Picea engelmannii
ATTTGGGGAGATCCTAACTTCTCATCCTAACCTCCTCTTCAATCTATAAAAGGAGACTTCTCTCATGAGAAAATGTTAATAGCTAATAGGGAATAACTATTAGTGAGTAATGGTTGATAGCTTTAGCTTCTGATTTGAGATTAGAAGATTGTTCTCGGCCTTGAGGGATTATTGTGTCTAAGTCTAAGTATTCAATTGATGCTGATGGAACTCATGGAAGAAATGTGGGTATTGGAGTAATGAACAGTTGGAAAGAGCCTCACAACACCAAGGAACTGATTGTAACTCTTCTGCTATTATTAATGTAGTAACATGTTTTCTTTCCTATAAAGATTGTTCATTGTAAATGGTCTTTATTACATTTCTCCTTGGTCATTTGTATAGATTTGTCGAGGTACTCTTGTTTCTTTCGTTGGTTAGTTTGTTTTCTTATGTAGGTTTCTATCCAAAATCCTTTGAATCAAGATAGGAGCAACAATTAGTGAGGACAAACATTAGTAAAGAGGTATGAGTCCTTACTTATCAGTATTTTGATTGTATGAATCTAAGGAAAGTAATATGTTTTGTGTTGTTTTGTTCTAGCTTTGGGTTCCCAAGCTAGGGATATTGGTCTGTGTCTGCAATGGCTAATTTGTCCACAAACAATACACATGAGAAAAATGATATAAAAGATAAAATGATCATTAGTTCCTTAGGATTCATAATTATGTTTTGCATTAGAAGGTTCCCATTTTCATGCCTCATCTACATCCAATAGATGATTATATTAGTATCCCAAACAACTTTTAGGTATTGAATATTCCACACTCTAGCCAACTTTAGAAAAAAAATCACGGTATCAAGTTCTATACAATTGTTTGATCCTTGACCTAGCCCCCGTTTGAAAGATAGCTTGTGATATTCCTTTAGATACAATATTTCTCCCACCACACATAAATCTAGATTTCATTTGGAGGTGCAATTAAAAAAAAACAGGCCTTTGAATTTTCTTTGCTTCAAGGGTTTAAGACTCATTTTAAAATAATGATGGGAAAGTTTTATCATGTAAAAAACTCGAGAGGGGGATACGTAGTCCTCCTAAAAAGTGGTTTTTTTTCTAGCCTTCCACATCACCTAAGTGACAATTGTTGCCATGTGTGGATGATCCTTTATCTCGAGGCATTGTAGCCATCTTTTCAGGGTTGTGACCAAATTTTCTCCTAACCAAGGGTACAAATAGGGTTTCATCCCATACTTATTTAGTGAACTAGAAAGTAACTAGAATATGGTTGGCATCTTCTGAGCTATCACAACATATAAAACATATGCCTATTCCTTTCCATCTCCTCTTTTAAATTTTGTCCCAAGTGAGTATTTTATTGGACAATGCAAGCCATAAATAATTTTTTACCTTAAGGAGAATCCTTAGTTTCCACACCACAAGATATCACCATTCATTTTCCTTTGGGTTTATAGGAGGGAAGGTATGTGAGTATACTTTATTCACTATATAACATATCGAAACTACAATAGTTGACCATTCTAAAACATTCATCCCTAAGTTTTATGGAGGATATCAACAAATCTCTTCTAAAGGTTATCTATTCTAGGTATTGAATCCCTTGGAGGTCCATATATTTCTCTATTAACCACCCTAAGGACCTTGAGGATAGACTATCCATATCAGAGGTGTTAGTGATGAGGCATATCACTTTTATGAGAGGATGGGCTATGAAGGAATATCTATTTTTTAAAAGAAACATCTTGTCCCACCCTCAAGCACTTAAGCGAGAATGATATTTTTGGTACCTTGCCAGCCCTAATCGGCTCATGAAGGGAAAATATGTCACAAAATAGTATTTGAACTTGCACGGGGAGGATAACAATTTCTCCTCTTAACCACTCGAGCTAGAATCATATGATAAGAAAGGAAGGCATGCGGGTGTTTGTGCGTGTGTAATCTTGGGAAAATATATATTTATGTAACCTTGAAGGGTGTAAATATGATGACAAAGTTGCAAGTGATTTGCTCATTCTCATGATTTGTTTTTTCTGTGAAGAATTGTCTTGAAACTTATTATCAATTCCAATGATTTAAATTTATTTTTCTTTCTATAACTAAAGAAATTTGATGTCTAATGTTGTGGTGATTTGATGTCTAGATTCGTATTATCGTTGTCATATAAAAATCATTCTTCAACCAAATTTGATTATAATATTTATCTGTGTTTTCTTACATTTTTCCCAATATGGTAATGAGGAATGAATGAAAAATGTATGTATAATCTTTGTATTATCACTATCCATAAAATTGTGTAATATTCTTACAAGAAGGTAGGGTTTTTAAAATTGTGTGATATTCTTAAAATAAGGTAGGGTTTTCATTTTATATAGTATTAAATATTGTTTACATTTTATTGAAATTGTTTTACTTCATGATTGGATGAAGAGATATGACTATTAGAAAGGTTATCGATAAAAAAAATTACACCACTATAATGTGCAATCTAAGACTCAAAATATGTACAGTCTACAATGTACTACATTTCATATTATGCTATCATTATCTATGAATAATAACGTTTTCTCCCTCTCTCAAGTCCATCTGAAACTCTTTCTATAATATCAACATAAAATCATCAAACATTAGAACAACATATAATCAATAATATTGATCAAAAGTTAGAGAACAATACATTTAAAAATTCACAGTCAAATCAATATGCAGAGGGGTCTCTTGTCCCACAAACAAGGGGGTCTCATACACCAATTTCGTGTCTGGTTTGGGCGTGACCTTAAAATTAGATTATTATTCTTATTATAATTTTATATAATGTTAATTATAGTTATTAACAATTGAAATTTTTCACTTCATAATTTTATATTCTTTTTATCTTAAATGCGTGGTTTATGAGTAGTCTGTTGTTTGAGAACTATGTGGTTTTTATATGCTCTAAGGTGACTAGGGTTTTCTAGATAGACGCAACACTCTAGGGTTTGCAAATTTGAAAACTCTGTCATTTTATATACACACCCAACGGTGATTATATATGTACGAATATATGTGGCATACATAATCTATTTGGTACATGAGATAGATAAGTAAATTCTAGGGCATAAGTAATCTCCATGACAAGTGAAATTCTATAGGTGATAGTCTTTGGGAAAAGTTATAATTATATCGGTTATAATCTATGTGTCTAGTGATAATTCTATGGGTTATAATCTCTATGGAAAGTGATTAATACGATGATTGCAAAAAAAATTAGAGTTATAATCTTTGCGTGTTGTCTCTACAGTGATTGAATCGAATCTGCAGCAAGTGATTATCCTTCCACGTCTTTCTTATCTTTAGACCATCATCTATGTTCAAATTTTTCTCATTTAATTCAATTTCCATGGCCTCTCATATATTTATTTTTATATAGTGATCCACACATATATGGTTATTGGTATATTAAGTGAACATTGTGCAGACCTAAGGCATAAGTGATTATCCTCTTGTGTAGCTAATCTAAATTAGGTGCATAAGTTTCTCTTCTTATTTATTTTCTCCGATTTCCATTATGAGTACTTCACCACATATTCCAAAACCTCTACTTGTGAAAGGGAGGCACAACAAAGTCACCATCTTTATGAATATATAGAATCATTAGAAAAAAAGGAGAGAAGAGAGAGAAGTGAAACTTCAAACAGAGTTAGAGGCAATGCTTGATAACAAATATAGATTATTAGAAGATAAGATTGAGAATAAAATATTAAGGTTCAAGACTCTGCTGCAAAAAATGGAGGCTAGATTACAAGAAATGGAAAAATAGAAACAATCAACCCAAGAAGGAGAGGTAGAAAAAAATTTCAACCTGAGAGACAAGATTAAAGAGATATATTGAAAACCTAACTAACAATTTGACCCTAAGTAGTCTTGAAAATAAATTGGATATCAAACCCATCAAAGAGGAAATGAATAAGCTAATCGATTTGGATCATGAGTGTAACAAAATATCCTTGAATCTCATAATTGTTGGTATAAAATAGAAAAAGATGAGCACACACTAGCAATAGTAAAAGAAGAACTAAAAAATAAGTCACAAATTGAAACAACTTACCTTATAGAAGAAAAGAGGTTGGGAAGAATAATTGAAAATAAAGATAATTTGATCCATGTCAAGGTAAGTTGTAATGACCATAAATATGACATACGCATTAAAGGTCCAAGATTAAAAGGGCTAGGAATATTTATAAATGAAGACCTCATCCCAAAAGACCTTGAGATAAATTAAGGAAATAAGTTCAAAAGGTAAAGGAAGCCAAGAAGGAAGGTAAATCGGAAATAATTAGAAATTGAAAAGTTATTATTAGGGATAAAGACCAGAATGCTAATAAAAAATAGGATTTTGAGACACTTTAGATCCTTTTTTGGAACTATTGTTGCTTTCCATGGCACAAAGGTCCTATATTAAGTTGGATATTGAGTGAAATTGATATTATTGTTCTAGTGAAAGCCTAGGAGCATATCATAGAAGGAATTGTCTTGTGGTTAACATGGAACAAGAAATCTTATCATAGAGGGATTGGAGGCATATCCTATTATATAAAAAATAACATTTCTCCTCATATTCGACTTCATAAGGTATAACCTCTTGATTAATACATTTGGATAGAAATATTAGACATCAATGCTAAGAAGATTTATATATCAATTTGTTATTTTTCACTTATTAATCCTACTTTTTATAAGAAAAACAACCTATATAAAAATTGTCCCTATAATACCCTAGAACAATATATTCATAGTCTGAGGAAAGAAGGTAATATCATCCTTTTAGGAGACCTTAAATATAGAACTACCACTAACCTAGATATTCTTTTAAGCAATGATTCTAACCCTAATATTTTATGGCTAGATGAGGACCTTGTTTTAGCTAATAGATATAAAAGGAAATCTGAAGACCTGACCAAGAATTTGTTTGGTATTGAGCTAGTCAAGCTTTTTAGTTCTCAAGAACTAATAATTTGCAATGGTGTAATGAAGTGGCCAAACTCCAACCAACTGACTTGTATTCATGGGCTTGGCAGTAATGTTGTGGATTATGTGATATGTGATATTCATGTATCTAACCAAATAGTAAATTTTGACCTTTTAAATGACCATGAAACCGACTTTGATCATAGACATTTAACCCTAACTCAAACTTTACCATGCACAAAATCCCCATGAAAGAAAATTTTGATAATCAAAGGCACCTAATTTTTGACAAAAGTAGAGGTGATCTTTAAGATATCTTTTCTTAAGGATTTAAATAATTATTTGAATCTCCCAACTTACAAGGACAACATCTAAGAACTCTATCATAATTTTACAACAACACTTTCTACTTCCATTAACAAGTTAGCTCTCGAGGCATCATGCAAAAAGAATAATAGAGAAACCAACCCACGGTATGATAATGAATGTAAAATTTGTAGAAAATCCATCAGGGATGCTTCTAACGAGTCCTTAAAAATCAATAATATAAATAAGTACAAAGCCATAATTAAAATGAAAAAAGGTATTATATAAATATGTAAATGTGTTGAACCTGCACAGAATAGATCTAATTAGAAAATACTACACACATTTGCAGAGAGAAATTAAGAAAGAAGAAGCAAGATAGAAAGAATGGAAGAATTCTCATTAACTGTATTCCACACTCAAAGAGTGAATAATTTACAATATATATATAATAAATGAGTAACTAATGAGCCATAGTTGTGGTCTAGATTGATCTAGACACACACCAATAGTTACAAGAGTAAACTACCACCTAGTCTAGTCTCTCAAGCAGTTACGGGAGTGAACTGCCACCTAGTTGAGTTAAGTAGTCAACTAGTCTTTAGTTAACTGACTGAACAAAGAGTGGTGAGTTGGTGATGATCCCAATGTTCCATGGTGACAAAACCAATGCAACATCTAAACTCAACTCAACTAGTCAAACTGAAGTGTCAACTGAAAGAGAATATTCTCCAGGTGGAATATTCTCCCCTAAAATATAAGAGACTGGATAATGACTAATTATGACTAATAAAAAAGGAATAACCTTCTGAAAAATAAATCCTAGGTGTGTGTGAACTAACTCCAACACCCCCCCTAAACATTACTATCGCGAAAATAAAGAATGGGTCCCGGCTACGAGGCCATGTTAGGTACCCAAATACAAAAGATACAATAAACTAAACAAGGAAAGAGGGAAAACCTCATGGGAACAAAACCCCCCTTCAAATTACAATGCATAAAATAAAAAATGATATAGAACAAAAGGCAGTTTCTAAGCAATCATGTCCTTCACTCCAAGAAGACCTCGCAACTATGCAAGTTTGTGCTCTTTGAAGATTTTTTTGAAGATGTAGATGTCTGCACAGATATGATGATGTATATGCATCATTTATATTTCCACACATATCCACTTTATCTTCTTGTAATGAATAATATCCAAATAAATTTTGGATGAAATTTTGAAAACCGTGCGGCTGCTTCCAGACAAATGCTGAAATTTTGTTGATTTTAAAACGATCATAACTTCACTTTTCGGACTCCGTTTTGGATGATTGTTTTTTTGAAATTGGATATTTTCCTGAGAGGAATTGAAATATCCAATTTGTTTGTGAAAATAGTGCTCAAAAAATATTAGAATTGAGTCTGATGTGCACGGCTCCCTTTTTGTCTCATGAGATGCATGCATTGTGCATTGAAAAGAATCTGCATGTAACTCTTGAGATGCATGCCATATATCTTCCACATGAATTTCAAAAAACAAATCTGAAATGGAGTAGACATCATCTTCAATTAATGGAATACAATTTTTTGTAGATACTTGTGTAGAAGGCTCTTCAAACTGAGATGATTTATCTTCTAGTGGCCTTTCTACGTTCTCTATCTTGTCAAAATTTTGCATACATTCTTCCTTATTCCCAAATAAAACCTCCAATATAATCCATAAATAATTTGGAGTGAATTCTTGTGAGTCATCATATATTTGATGGAGAATTTCGGGAGAAATAAAATAGAGGATACATCCTATGGCCATATCTTGTCTATTGAGAAAGTCATTTTTCTCATCGACAAAATCAGGCTCTACTTCAATTGCCATAGTTATTTGGTACAAGCCTCTACATCTAAGCATAAGCAGAATTTTTGGCTTCCATTTCAAATAGTTATGAGGTGTGAGAAGTATTTCCGGCGAATAATCCATCTTTTTGTTGTCTTCAATATTTTGTACCTGCAAAAATAATTTGGTGTAGCTTTTTCTTATCAATCCGTCGGCTCTGATACCATGTAAATGTGTTGAACCTGCATAGAATATATCTGGCTAGAAAATACTACACACAATTGCAGAGAGAAATTAAGAAAGAAGAAGAAAGATAGAAAGAATGGAAGAATTCTCATTAACTGTATTCCACACTCAAAGAGTGAATAATTTAAAATATATATAGAATAAATGAGTAACAAATGAGCCATAGTTGTGGTCTAGATTGATCTAGACACACACCAATAGTTACAAGAGTAAACTTCCACCTAGTCTAGTCTCTCAAGCAGTTACGAGAGTGAACTGCCACCTAGTTGAGTTAAGTAGTCAACTAGTCTTCAGTTAACTGATTGAACAAAGAGTAGTGAGTTGGTGATGATCCCAATGTTGCATGGTGACAAAACCAATGCAACATCTAAACTCAACTCAACTAGTCAAACTGAAGTGTCAATTGAAAGAGAATATTCTCCATGTGGAATATTCTCCCCTAAAATATAGGAGACTCGATAATGACTAATTATGACTAATAAACAAGGAATAACCTTAGGAAAAATAAACCCTAGGTGTGTGTGAAGTAACTCCAACAAAATAAAAAGAAAGAGAAAAATTTTCACCTATCTAAACTTGATCCTAAGAAGTTTTGGTGGCAAATTCTAATTCGTAAAACTAAAGAAAAATAATATGATTCCCTAAACTTCCTACCTTAAAAATATTTATGAATCCCCTAACACCATGGAAACCATTCCCAAAATTCCTACAAAGAATGAGCTCATTTCTATGGAGGACATAGAGTTTGGGATTAAGTGGCTGGAAAATGGGAAACCTAAGGACAATAAAGGCTACCAAGTTGAAATCTTTAAAATTGGAGGGCATATCCTCATCCCTCACATACAAAAACTCTTCAATTTAGCAATGAAGTAGGGATTCCCTAAACCCTAGATGAAAAGCCTCATTCTACCTATTTTTAAAAGTGGGGATAATAAGAATTCCCTCTAATTATAAGACCATTATGATTAACCCCACTTTTGCCAAGCTATACAAAATTATTTTGGAAAAGAAGGTTGGTCTATGTCTAGATAGACACATAAAAAGAGCTAAAGGAGAGGTTGGGTGTAGGGGATATCATTCAACTGTGGATCACCTTGTCACTACTAAATTTGAACGTTTTTGCAATGAAGTTTCGTCGGAATAGGGTTGTTGTAGAGTCCAAGATGATTTTTGTTTTCGTCGGTCTAGAGACCACACATGGATCTTCGTCGGTCTAGCGACTAGGAAAAGAAGCCTATTCACAATAGGGAAAACTTACTATTCGTCAGTCCAACTACCAAGATTAGTCGGTCTAGTGACCAACTTTAGTCGCAAGCCTTGCTAGCATCTCTAAGGAAAACATAACCTTGATCACTCTAGCGACCATAATTAGTCAGACTAGTGACGAACGTTAGTCGGTCTAACGACTGATATTAGTCACAAGAGAGACCAAGACAACCCTGGAAAACTTAGTCAATAAACCACGGTTAGTCGGTAGAACGACGAAGATTAGTCGCTAGATCGACCAAACCTGAAGCTAAAAAGGTCAAATGAAGGATGAACATGTAGTCACTAGAGCCACGAAGTTACATACTTTGCGACCAAATGGATATACAAGCAACGAACCTGTTAGTCGCTAGAGTGACGAATGTTGGGTTTAAAAAAAAAAAAATATGCCATTCACACAGGAATAAACCCAGACTAGCAAGCTACAGAAGCATACTTTTATTATGTACTTGGGAGGTGGCACTGGAGTCAATCCCCTAATGGTAAATACCGGTGATCCAATTTACCTTGTCATTTCTAGATGTAAGCACCATTGTGATGAGTCTCAATCCATGCTAGGGGATTTAATATCAAGCCTCAAATTGTGGAAGGTGAATCTAGAGCATTGGGTGGAGTAGCTTTCACAGCAGCAGACCTCCCTTACGGAGTAGTTGGGCACTATTAAATCAAAGGAATTCTAGTTAGATGTGTAAAATCAATTCCCGGGAGAAAAATCCAGGGAACAAGAAGTTGAAATTTAGAAGCTACAACGACATGTAAACAAGATGGAGCATGAGAAGTCACTCGGGTTGGCATTCTATAGGCACAAGTACATTTAGAAGTCTTCAATGGGTTCGCTCCCAATAACAAATATGTCACTTAATGAGGACCAAAAAATGGATCATCCACATTGTAAATAGGCTTAGAGGTCAAATACTACCCATCCACCAACTACTAGAAGCGTTGAAACTAGAGTGCAAGGCTATGGAAATTTTCATGTTTTTCTATAAATGATTTGTAGGGTAAAATTGTTTTGTTATTAGGCCTTGATAGTCCTTCTATTGAAGTTTAGTATCATTAATGTCATCCTTGCAGTGACGATGACATGTATAATAGGAATAATAATAGATGTCCTATCTCTCTTGACTATAGAATTTGGGAAAGGATAAAGAAATAATAAATGAGAACCAATGCCCTTTTGAATGCTAATGAAACTTGAAGTGGAGAAATGAAAAGGCCCTTTTCAAAGAAAGGATGAATATCAAAATATAGTGATCATTCCCAGTTCTTGGAGGACCAAATGCCATATGGAAAATTACAATCAAGTAGTGAACTATTGTGAATGATCTACTTTCTATGATATGCTAAAATTTTGCAACATGAGCTTTCCAAATAAAATCAAGAATCGTGGTTCCCATAACTTGAAAACCAAATATGGACACACCAGTGAAATCAACTTCATAAATCCACATAATTAAAATATGGTCAAATCACACGTAATACTAAAATAAGGATAGTTTCCAAAGTCCAGAGTCTAACCTGATTCCTAATTGCTGCAATATGAGAATCCTTAGTGAGATTTTTTCCTGAAACAACCAATAGAATAAGACCATTAAAGGAAATGCTTCACATGTTGCAATGAAATGGGAAATACAAAGAAATATAAGAACATAACAAAAAACTTACTTTCTAGGTCTACATGGCCTTTTGTTAGTTCTCCTCGCAACTAAAAAAATGATAACATAACAAAAGCCAAAGACAGTTGTACAATGTATATTGAATGGATACATTTCAGAAATAAGCATTAATCAAAAAATAAAAAGTAGATTGATCATACTAATTGAATCAAGATTCCTCATAGATTTCAAATAATTTAAAAAAGAAATTGTAGGATTTATTATATATCAAAATTATATCAAGTTCGTCCAAATTGTTGCAACCACAAAAATAATAATAATGGAGATAATACAAAATACAAAGACACAAAAACTGAACCACCATTTTTTTTAAGAAATCCCCCTTCAAATGAATACATGAAGATTATAGTCATAAAACCTACCTTGATTTAAGAGTAACCTCTCATGAATCTTGAATCCATTGAATGATTGTGGAAAATAAATATTAAAATATGCATTTAAGCAGCTAAAGGGATGGTTGTCAAATTTTATCATGCATGTATAAAAGTTTTGATATATTATAACCATTTTAATCCTATTAAAATATGATAATCAACCTCTCAGGGCCTGTAACAGGCCTTAGGCGGTTGAATATAAACTTTGGGTCTATAACAGGCCCTGAGAGGCTGATAGTCAGCCTTCCCGAGCCTGATACAGGCCCTAGGAGATTGATAGTCACATCCAACATATGACCAATTTTAATACATATCTCATTGAGATGGAAATAACAATTAAAGGCATAGATATGTACAATGTGCATATTGATAAGAAACACATAAATCCTATGAAATGTATTAACTTAAAATATGTGCATTTGGTAGTTATACAAATAATCTATCCTGAGTCAATTTTAATATTTCTCAATTTTCAAATACAATTAGGCTGAAAAACAATTATGAACTATGATTACTACTTGCCAATATCCCCATAACATTTTTTCATGCAAGGAAAATAATTTTATTTCATGATAAATCAATGTTGAATCTAGATTATTGAAAGAGTTAATAACATACTTATTTTACCAATTTCAACAACCATTTTCTAAATTTCATCCAGGCAAATATCAGTATAGTGAGTAGAGCCAAAATAGATTGGTGTCCACTTTTCCATAAAATCATGGTCTATTACATGTTTTCCTTCATGGTTCACTAGGTTAAACAACCCACCAATGGCAACTTTGCCTACTGAGGGCTCGTCTTTCACCTGTGTACATAGATTCTTTATTTCTGAAAACAACAAAGAGTGAAAATATCTCAAATTTCACATAGACCATGATATGACAAGAACTACATACAACGAAATAATGAAACACTTATAGGCTATAAATTTAAACTTCATAATAAACAATACATATAATTCAGAAGTTATAAATCATTACATGTACAAGACTTGTCATGTTTAATATTTATGACTCTCCAAGTAGTAACAGAAAGCACTGAAAGGATAAGAACATGGGATGGGGATGGGGGAGTTTCAGAAACCATGTGCCCATTTTCCTTCAATTTGAAAGTAACAATAGAAGACCCATACCCCTTTCAAGTTCAACTCCTATGGGTTACAAAATGAGAAATTTCTAGATTTATTCAAAGATGAATGGAAAATATTCAATACTAACTCTAAGGAGACTGAAATGTTCACATTCTACCAAAATTTACAAAGAGTCAAGAAGGAAACCATAATATAGGAAAAATAAAAATTACAATACATCTCAAAAGGACATTGCGAAGATAAAGGAAGACTTTCAGACTTGTTTAGTAGAACTCTCGATGGCCTCTTCTCTGAAGAAGAAAAAGAACAATTAAAAAATCTTGCAAGAAAGAAAGATGAAACTTTTTTAACGGGAGGAGGAAAAATGGAGGTTAAAGAGCAAAGAAGTATGAATATCTAAAGGTGATGAACACACATTCTTTCAAATTCATTCCGAAGGGAAACAATACAGAAATATAATTTGGAAAATGCCCAAGCCAAATGAAAGAAATAACCTCAAAGTTATGTGAACTTGCAGATATGAGAGTAGTTCTTTCAGTGACCTATTTTAAGCTCCAGAAAGGGACAACATAGATGAAATTATAAAATTTGGTGAATTCTTTCTAAGGTGATTTATTAGTAGTGGTGGTGGAATCCAGCACATATGGATAGCTGTGATGAGCAATGAGTGAAACCTTTATAGCACTAATACCTAAAAAGAATAATCCAGCGACTCTCAATCTCACTATGTCCATCTACATGCTTATTTCCAATTGAAATAATAACAACAAGACTTAAAATTATTTTATCTAGAGCTATATTAGTGGAGAAATTTGAATTTCTAGAGGAAAGAAAAACTCATGATGTCGAGGTAGAAAAAGAAGTCATGTATTGTATTGACATAAAAAAGACAATTGTAATTAAGATTGGTCAGCCAAAATTCTTATGGCAGAGTAAGATGGTTGTATTTAAGTCTTATATTGAATTACACAGGCTTTAATTGTCCATTCAAGAACTAGATTCAAGGGTGCCTACCCTTCTCATCCTTTGTTGTTTTAATTAACAGATTGCTTGTCCTTAATCCATATCCTTTATGTCAACAATATCCACCTCTTTAGTGTTGGTTCACTTAGGGAGGCAGAACCTTTGAAGAAATGTTTTAATCTTTATTGTAGAGCCACTAGAATTGAACTAAATTTGATCAAGTCCTATATGTTATTCAGTTGCAATAGTGAAATATCAAGTAGAAGAATAAAATAGTCTCTTCCACAAATGAGGTATATTTAAACAAGGGTTGCACCCACCTAGGATTTGTACTAATCGAAAACTCCTATTGTTTCATGGATTGTATGTGGATGCATGAAAAAGAGGATAAAAAAAATCAGGTTGGTGTACTCAATGGCTATCAAGGGGAGGGAGATTAACCTTAATAAAATCATAGGTTTAAGCCACTCTTCTCTATTGACATTCTTGTGTATATCCCTAAAGGGATTTTGGAGAAAAACAAAAAAGGTTGTTTAGTTTTCTTTATAAAGGCTCAAACGACAAAGGCATTCCATTTGAAACTGGAAAATACTTACCAAGACAAAAACATTGGGAGAATGGGGTATAAAAACCATCCATTTTTATGGGAAAGCACTGACGGGAATGAAGTTGTAGAGGTAAATAAAAGGAACTGGTTTTAGGAAAAAGGAAATTAAAGAGAAATGTATTGAGCCACAAATCACAATGTTTTCCAAATATTCTCTCCTTGCAGTTGATAGAACCAAAAAAAACAAATTGTGAGTAACAATTTCCACTAACAATATTGAAGCTGCCATTGCATAGCTAATGCAATGAACAAGATACTTGCAACATAACAAATACTAAACTATGATAAATTCAAACTTTATAAATAACATGGACTGATTAATTACATTCATGCATACCAATAATGTACTCCAAAGCATATTAATAAAAATTTGTATATTCCAGCCGCAAACAAAGCAACAATTCAAGTTTTGAGAAGCTCAAAGTGAAATTATGCCATTTAAAAAAAACAACAGTAGTGTTTCCAATACCCATGCCAGTTTCAAAATTTTATAGTCAAAATATTGGGCATCAAGACTCAAGAATATAACTATCAGTTGTTCAATGAGTCTATTTCCCTAGAATCAAATGATCAATATCAGTAAATATCCTGAAGACAATACTCAAGTAGTAGATAGTAAAAAAGATATTCATGTAATGTCCCAGAGACAAGCACACAGTTGGATCATGAAATCAATATGGCAATGTAATCATTTATCAATAGAAGGTCAGTGTCTCAGAGGGGTTATGGAGTCAAGTACAAGATATCCAATTATGATGAGATGACCTCAGGATAGGATATCCTGAGGTCTATCTAAGTATTCAGATAATCCAATGATAACTCTTTCATGTAAACTCATCTAAAAGATATT
>ML788611.1:624974-689834 GCA_009831015.1 Picea engelmannii
CATAAAATGTAATAATTATTATAAACTTAATTTATTTTGAAGTTTTAAAATCATATTTAATTAAAAATAATTTTTAATTATTAATATTTGATTATATTATTATTATATCATTTTTTAATGTAAAAGATTTGAGAATGTAAGCTCTTAGAGTTAGTCATAATGTTAAAAAATTTCTCGATAAAAAATTATGGGTGGTTTTGAAATGTCCAATATTTCGAGTAGACATTCCACCCATTTTAAGAGAAAAAGAATCTAATATGTTGGAAACTAGTGCTAGGGAATGTATTTAAAGAGCAAGAAAGGACATTTCACCCATTTTAAGGGAAAAGGAAGATAATATGTTGAAAAAGAGTACTAGGGAATGTATTTAAAGAGTAGGAAAGGCCAATGATGATTGAAGGGAGGAAGGAGGATTACGAAGAGAATTGATGGTTGAAGTCAAATTCCCCAAAACATACTAATAATTTTAATCACCAAGATTACTACAAACTTAGCTAATCCTCGAAACCCACCACTCACCTTAAGTTGTTAGTCATTGTTCTATTTTCATTCTACCCCTCCCCTGTTTTATCTTCTCACTTTACTTCGGTTCCTCCCAATTTAAATGTTCCATCCGTTTCATCATTTCCACCTTACAAAAACCTTCTTAATTCTTTGTGTTCTCTTTCTCTATTCTAATTAATTCTTTGTGTTCTTCTTACATTTTCTAATTAATTCCTTTACATTATTATCTTCATTCCTTGTGGTTTTTAACCCTGTTTTTCATTTATCCCAAAATTTTATTATTTTCATCATTAATCTACTCAACTACTCTTAATACTTTATTAAAATCCATAATTTAATATATTTATTAAGGACTAATTTGAATATATGATTATTTCATTAATGAAGTATTATGAATTCTTATAACTAATTCTAATCCATTATTCTCAACAACTTAATATTTTCGTTCAATGCAAAATTTAAATACTTCATTATTTTATTAATCTCCACAATTCTCACTTTAAGTTTTTACTAATTTTAAATATTTTATTTCAACAACCAATTTTGAATATTTTATCTCAACCACCAATTCGACTTTATCCATCTCTCTTCTAGTTCCTTTCTCCAATGATCATTAACCTTTCCTACTCTTTAAATACATTCCTCAACACTCTTTTCCATCTTATTACTTTCTTTATCCTTCATAACTTTTCAAAACTACCCACACAATTTTTATGAAAATTTTCAAGTACAATATAAAAGATAAAAATTTATAAAAAACATACAATTATATTATATTTTAAGATGTTAAAAATATCCTAGTATTGATTTATTTCACATATTTTGATTAATTATGTTTTAAATAAATAATTTATAATTTATTAAAAATAGTGAACATGTTAGAACATCATAAACGTTTTTATTTAACACGCTAAATAAGTACAACTCAAATTACTTTGAATAGATTCCAAGTTTATATTATATAAATTACACCATAAACATTGTCTCGAGTAAGTTTATGACAATTTTATATTGCAACATGTGAAGAGCATACAATCATATTGAATATTTAAGTATTAAAGAGCGAGGTTGTTGAGTAGGCGAGATATATACAACAATATCCCTAGAGAGTATACACACAAATTGTGTCTCTCCTTGATTCGTGGGGAGGTAAACCATAAACGGACAACGAAAATGCTGAGAAAATTAATATATGGATGGAAATATATATTATAATATTTCATTTATTGAAAAAAAAGTTCATATATACATAAAATATAGAAATATTTTTATTTTCATTATTTTGAAAATTTAAATAGATAAAAATATATATTATAATATTTAATTTTGTTGAAAAATATGTATATATAAATAAAATATAAAAATTTCTTTTATTTTTCATTATTCTTACTATTTAGTATATTTTGAGTGGGCTTAATAGTTAAGAACATGTGTTTCCTCTTAAGAGGTTATAAGTTTAAATCTAAAAGGGATAGGATATGTATACCTTCGTAAACTTTACCAATTAAATTGTTGACTTAATCGTGACCTTAAAAATAAATTATTATTATAGTAAGAAAATTCAAATACTTATATAAATATTTGTATTTACATTTCCTCAACACTCTTATGTCTTTTAGTTACTTAGTGAACAAAATTATGCATCATGGTTCTCTTCGGATCTTTGGCTTACGAGATTTCTCAATCTCTCGATTCTCATAAGTGGCAATATTTTGTATTTTCTCCATTTTGATGATTAGTGTCGTTAATGTTATATCTCTATTAGTTTAATTATGAATGTGTATGTAATTTGATATTATAATTTTTTTTCATGGTTGCTTTTATAATTTTGACTTTTTTGAATTTGGAGTTGTTGTTTGAGTTGCACATTCTAGGTTCTTGGTGCATATCAACTTATTACTCAAATACTTTTTTTTTAAGATATTTAATATCACATTCTTATTTTTAATATGGTTTAGTGGATTAGAATAAGATACATTTTGTTATTTCTTAATATAAGTTATTCATATCTAAAAGTAATTTTTTTTTTTAATGTTTTTTCATAATTATTTTTAGAGAAATCTCATTGGAGTCCCTTTTCTATATCACTTTTTTTATTAGGTATTTGATTACTTTTCATTAAGATTCCTACTATTTTATTAACTTTTCTTTATTTGGTTTTAGTTTAATTAGAATTTCTTCAACTATAGTAAGAAAATGATGATTTTTTTTACTCATTGCTATGACTATGGTGAAAGTATTATTTGTAGATCTTGATTTTCGAGGGTTGAGAGATGTTTCTCATATGCCTTTCTCTTTTCTTCAACAAATCTTCAATATATTCCTTTCACTAATGAAATGTGAGACTCTTGCCATTAGGCTCAAATATCAAAATTCTTCAATGATTAGGGTTCTAGCTCTCACGCCTTTGGTCTTCGCCCTCTTCCTTCTACCATCACCCTAGATTTCCTCTTATTATTATTATCTAGACATTACTCCAACATTTATTTTTACATATAATAGGGATGCTTGTTTATTTAAAGCAATGCCTCTTTGTATAATCATGACTCGTCCATCACCACAAATTTGACACGAGAGCAACAAATTTGAGAAATAGTCATTCATTCTTTGAGAAAACCATATAGTGGTGAAATTATCTCTATAACTCTCAATTGGTCATACCCTTGAATTCCCAAGAGGATTTTAATACAATCAAAATAGAAAGAAACTCGATTATGATAAAACACAATAAAATGTATAAAAAATATCATGAAATTTTCACTATTACAATGGGGTCTTTTTGCATCCTCACCCTTTGTTAAATTTTTTGATGTTTTGGTGTAAATTGGAGACACACAAAATGATATAATAGGTAGGAATCTGTTTTTGTGTCCCTACAATTCCTTTTTTACATTATCTTGCATCTCAAAAGAATCATTGTTGCTTCTTGTCATACATCCATTTGATTATTATTTTATCCTTTATACATCATTTTCATGTTGGATTAGAGTTGTTTTAGTGTCCTTTAAGCATTGTTATTGCATGTCTGTAATGTCCTTATACTAATCATCCCATTAGCATTCATGTTATAATATTTAGCATCCTATTTGCATCATATGAAATCTCTATAATGTCCTAGGTAGTGGTTTTAAGTATAACTATAACATTCATCTTCCTGTATTTATCGTCCTCTTAGTGTCCTATAATCCTTTAGTGTCACAAGATCCCTCCTGCACCATCCATATAACATCCATATGACATCAATTTAACATCTGCCAAGTGTCCTTGCAGTGTCCTTATAGCATCTCAATAGCTTCCTCATGTTTAATATTTAGCATCCTATGTGTATCTACTAAGCATCGTTCTAGCGTCTTGTGAGAGTCTTGGTTACATCCTTGTAGTATCCTTAGGTTGTCTTTATAATGTCTCATGAGCATCCTAAATGCATCTTTTATGACATCCAAATTCACTTTCTAATTCTATTTTAGAGTTTGTATTTTCTCATTTTAGGAATTCTAATACGATCAAGTTTGAGTAGGTTGTGCCCATGTAGTTTTCATTTTCATTATATATTCTACACAATTTTCATTTTTTATTTGAATTTATGTCTTGTAACTTAATCAACATATCTTAATACACAATAAACGAGATACAAGAAAATTATCCTGTAAAATCACAATATTTTGTTTGCAATAATCAATTTTATCCATGTAATAAGTGGTCTACCTGTAGATTTTAACCTTGTACAATATTTTACTGCAAACATATTTTCTATAAAATAACATAAAAGAAACAATGGAAAATACACACATTACACATAGATTTTTCCTTTGGAAACCCAAACTGGGAAAACCGAAATATTTTATATTCATTCACACTAGATACATTGTTTACAATACAATATACATATAGGATCCTGTAGCATCCAAAACCCTAATCCAATAACTCGGATTAGTCAACAACCCTAATTCCTGAACCAGAAATAGAAAACCATTGGCGAAAACCATGTGCTGAAAAAACACCCAAAAACGAGCATGATGCAGGAGCATCACTCCACCTTAGAAAACGTGCCAACACGCAAACGCGCAATGGAGAAAGGGAGAGGCATTAAACCTCCCATTTTTTTTAATTTGAAATAATCTTATACAGTTTTTTGTGTTGTAAGGCTATAAATGCCAGACCATGCCTTTGTGCAGGTAGTGGTTGAATTTCCTTAAAGGGTTGCTTGTAGCAGGCCCAGATCGTAGTCAGGTTTGGGTAAACATTTATGAAACTTCAATGTAATAGATGAGGTTAGGTGAGGGAGGATGACCTCACAGAGCCCCTCTTTTGTAAAGAGATCTTGTATCAGATTTCATGGAAGGAAGATAGGCAGAGAATGATAGAGAGGTTTGGGTAGAGAGGCCTTAGGAGGTCTTAGAAGTTCTGAGAGAGAGCTTGAGAGAACAGGGACTTTGTTACAGTCCAGTTTTATAATCATCTAGATACACACACAAAGATAATAGAAAAGTAGTTTTTCCTGCATATCGTGTGTTTATGTATGCTTTATATGTTTTTATGCATTTTTATGTTTTGAATGCATAACTGGTGAAGTATTGCATGAGTTTCAATTGTTTCTTGTCTTTGGGTTTCCGAGTGCAAGGAGTGCACACAGTCTGCAAAGAGTGCGTTGACAGAGGTTTAACCTCAAGGGAAACCTTAGGAGAGATACCGTTGAACCTTCATCAACAGAAGTGCAAGGAGTGCACGGGAAGAACTCTTTATCGAGTTCAGAGAGAACCAGAGTTACTGAGGACTCTGTAGAGATCTTCCAGGTGGGCATTGAGCCGGTGCAAGTGTGCATAGAAGAACTTCATATTGAGTTCAATAAGAAACAGAGTTATTGAATACTCTATGAGGAAAAGATCTGTAAGGAGTGCATTGAGCAGAAGAACGCCAGGTGGGCGAGAAGTATTTCTTGTTCAAGAAATCCTTCAAATTCTAAGTTTGACGAAATCCTGAGAATGCAAGGTGTGCGTGGGAGATTGAAATATTCGAAGAGATCAAGCTCGGGAGGTGTTAGCGTCGGAAGTCACTTCTGGATTGCTTGCAGGAGCAGAGCCCGACACCCATTAGTTTAATGTCACGGTTTGTTTATAAAGGGGTGATCGAATGGAGATAAGGACTCAAGGAGATATTACTCTTACTCGGGGACTGAGTCTAGCATGTGTGGGACAAAGGAGGTCTTGATCCAACTTCAGCCAGTGTGTTGATTAAAAGATGAGTAGGTGGAAGACTTAGCAGGAAAGGTGAACAAACAGCTTTCGGCAACAGGCTTCCGGCGATTTGTAGAGGAAAGACTCTGAATGCAAGATCCTCTTGGTTCAGGGTCTCAAGAAACTGACAGGGGACTTGACTGGATCCGCCAGTTCCAAGTCGCTTAGCGCTGGGAAAATCATAAGAACTGATTAGAAACGACGTAACTGTTACAGTGATCCAACCTTCATCATCCTATAACAGTTACAACTCGACTGGATCCTCCAATTCCGAGCTGTTCTAACACAGTTTAACAAAGACGTAAAAGAAACTGTCATTCATAAGACAAGAAGTCTCAAAAGTTCATACATAACCAGAGTATCAGTGCTTCATTAAAGTTTTGCAACCGGGAGATCTGCTCAACCATCGATAGATACAAAAATGGCTAAAACGCCTTCATATACTCGAAACAACAACAACAACAGAATCGAGACGCTGCATTAAAAGCTTTGCGTCTGCATGGCTTCCGACAGTCAACACCTGTAGTTTCTGAATGATCGTGCAACTTATGGCAGACGCAATTGAACTCCTGACAGTTCCATAGGCGAGTCGACGTGCCTTTAATTCGTTGTCGGGCTTTCCCATTATGGCAGAGGCGATGTCTAACCACCACCAACTACTTCAATAACTGCTTCATTGGGATTGAGGATGGCCCGGCCAACTCGACACTTCTACGACGTGGAAGACCCTTCTCACTGCCAAATGGATCAGCTGAACGGCCTGATGGATAGGCGGGGAGGCCAACGCGAGGGGTGGGGCACATAACGAGAGTGGTGGCACCAAAACCATGAGGTCGTGACAAGAAGTGACGAGGCGTGAGAGGGATAGTAGAGGAAGACACATGGCAGAAGATGACAGGCGGAGGGGGCAGGAGATGAGATATAATGGACATGCTTTTAGTGGGAGGCTGACGTGGAAAAGAGCGGGACACCTGGCATGCGGTAAGTGGAAGATGAGAAGGGAAAGGGACCACACGGACCAAAAGAGGGGAGATGGACAGATGTCGGAGGATGAGGAAGGGGCTAAAGGGCGCGAGCCTCATCGCACGGGCAGGAAGAGAATAGATGGCACAAAAGATTACATGACAGGGAAGGGGCCCACGTTGGTTAAACGCAGAAGGACAGAGGATGCCCAGGTTGCCTGTGTGCTGTTGATCCGGGCACTCGGATTGCAGCCGTTGGAGAGATGCACCTTCAATTCCGGACCCCCCCCCTCTGCTTAAAGGTAGAAAGGCGGGGGGGGTCCAGAATCACCCTACGCATCGTTGATCCGAGCGCTTCGATCATGACCATTGAAGAGGTGCGCCCTCGATTCAGGACCCCCCCCTTCCGCTTAAAGGTAGAAAGGCGGGGGGGCTCCGGAATCCTATGTGCGTCGTTGATCCGGGTGTGCAAATCTCTGCCGTCCAAACTTGATTTGCATTTAAACACAGGCGCAATTGTATCCCAAACTTAGGAAAAGTGGGTTTTTAGTCCATTCTTTTGCATTTTACCCTTGTTACGATAAATATCGCTAACATTTGGCTCCATGGGGGATAGAGTCGTCCCTGTGATGCTCTAAGAACATTTTTGCAGACTCATTGCCTTACTGTTGGGCTATGGAGTCATTTATTATGCTGAAAACAAAAACAATATTTACAAAAAAATAACAAAAGAGCCGATTGCGGCTCACAAAAAACATTTTTTCAAGAAATGCCCATTCACTGGGCCACTAAAAACTTCTTTGCCTTCCAGATCCTGCAACCTGTAAGTGTTGTTTGAAAATACTTCAAGGATCTTGAAAGGCCCAAACCAGAGGGCATCAAACTTACTGTGCTCTCCTCTGTCCTGCCTGGGTGCATCCCATTTGAGTACCAGATCACCCTGCTCGAATCCTTTCTTTCTACTCTTCTTGTCAAAAGCCTGCTTGATCTTTTGCTGATGATTATAGGCCCTGTCCATGACTTGTTCTCTAATCTACTGCACTTCCACCATCTGATGAATCCTTCTGATCATATGGTCAAGTTCTCCTTCAAGGTCCTAGAGGAATTTCGCCACAGATAAGGCGAGTTGGGTAGGGAAAACAACCTTTGCTCCATAAACAAGTTGAAAGGGTGAGATGCCCAGGGACTTCTTTGTTGTCACTCGATCAGCCCATAGCGCAAATTTGAGCTTTGAATCCCAGGCCCTTTTATTGTCTTCCAATAATTTCTTAATGAGCTTGATCAGGCTTTTATTGGAAGACTCTGCCAGTCCATTCCCCTGAGGATAATAGGGGGTAGAGTGAATCAGTGAAATCTCAAACTATTCACAGAACTTTACCAGAGGCTCAGACCTAAAGGGGGCAGCGTTATCAGTGACAATTCTGTTAGGGCAGCCGAATCTGGCTATGATTTCTTCCAGGAAGCTGATAATTACTTTGTGAGAAGTGCTCCTGGTGGGGACAGCTTCTATCCATTTGGTGAAATAATCCATCGCAGTCAGGATCCATCTGTGCTGGCCACTTGAGGGAGGATGAATTTCTCCAATGAAGTCCAGTCCCCACTACTGAAAGGGTGTTGAAACCACTACAGGCTTTAATGGCAGAGATTTGAGCTGCTGCTTTCCTTAGAACTTCTGGCATTTGATGCAAGCTCTGATTTCTTTGCAGACATCAGGGAATAAAGTGGGCCAGTAATACCCAGCTCGGAGGATCTTATGGGCTGTGGTATTCCAAAAATGATGACCCCCACACAGGCCACTGTGGAAATCAAATGTAACCTGATGGGCCTCTTGTGGGTCCAGGCATCTTAAAAATACCCCTAAAGGGTCTTTCCAATACAAGGTTTGGTCAATGAGGCAATATTTGACTGCCTTGAGCTTTAAAACTCTTGCATCAATTCTTGCATAAAGTACAAGTTATCCTTGTACCAGGAGCATGCTGTCAGTGATAAGGCACACTAAGAGTTCTTGTTGGATGACTCAGCTTGCTCATTGATGAAGTTAATCCCCAAAGTTTTGCAATTGGACTCAGCCAGCAACTTGGCCAATCCTTGCCCCTTTATCAACTTGGTGGGCTTAATCTCCAGATCAAACTCTAGGATCTTGACGATCCATTTACCTCTTTTCCCATCTATGTCTGGCTGTATAAGAATGTCCTTCATAGAGGCTGAAGGAACATATGCAGTGATTTTTGAGTGCAAGACATACACTCTGAAAGATTTGAGAGCTTTCACCAAGGCATAGGCCCGCTTCTCCATGATCTTGTACCAGATTTATGCATCTCTCAACGCCTTGCTGTAGAAGGCAATAGGTTGCTCTCGCCCTTGATCGTTTTTCTGCAACAAGACTGCTGCTACTGTATCATAAGAAGCAAAAGAAAAAATCAGGAAATCTTTAGAATAATCAGGACTGATTAGCACAGGTGCCTCAGTCAATGCCTTCTTTATTTGGACAAAAGATTCCCTGGGTTCAGTAATCCACTTCAGTTCATTTCCCTTCTTGAGCATGGCTGTGATGTGTTTCACCAACTCAGCAAAATTAGAAACAAATCTCCTCAGAAAATTTATCTTCCCCAAAAAGGCCTGAACTTTCTTCTTAGATCTGGGAAGTGATAGGGTCTGAAGTGCTTCTACCCCGCTAGGGTCAATCCTTACTCCCTCTGCTGACACTATGTGGCCTAATAAATTCCCTTCTTTCATAGCAAACAAATATTTCTTGGGGTTTAACGATAGGCCAAACCTTCGACACTTCAGGAAAAATTTCTTCAAATGGCAGCAGTGCTCCTTGTCTGTTCTGGAGAAGACCGTGATGTCATCCAGATAAATTACCACAAACTAGTCCTTTTCCCCGATGAAGGCTATGTCCATGGCTCGCTGAAATGTTGCCCCTACATTCATCAATCCGAAAGGCATTTTGGCATACATGAATGTGCCCCAAGGAGTGGTGAATGTCGTTTTTTCCCTATCCTCAGGCATGACTGATATATGATTGTAACCAGAAAAGCCATCGATCGTGGATATTCTAGATGCGCCAGTGACCTTCTGCAATATGTGTTCCATGTTGGGCAGGGGATAATTGTCTTTCCTTGAGCTCCTGTTCAGGTTCCTAAAATCAACACAGAGCCTGATTTCCCCACTTTTCTTTCTTACCGGAACCAAATTAGCCACCCAATCAGAATATCTCAAGGGGACAATGATTTGGGCATCTAGTAGCTTCTTCACTTCTTTCTCCATGACAGGTAGCAACATGGGATTTATCTGTCTTAGCTTCTGCTCGAATGGCTTAGCCTCTTCTTTCAGTGGGATCTTGTGCTCAATGACTGATGTGTCATACGTCTTGAGGTCTTCGTAGGTCCACGCAAACAAATCAGCAAACTCCTTCAGCAACTCAGTATATTCATCCCTCTGCTCCTCAGTCAAACTCCTTGACAATCTAACAAACTTAGGCTCTTTTGGTGTGCCGATGTTGCACTCATCTATGTCAGCATCATCACCTGAAACTTTGCCCTTTAATTCCACATCATTCCCATAGAACAATCTCTCTAATGGGACCAGTCCCCTCGGAATGTGATTGCTAGGCAATTGAATAATGTCATGCTTTTCTATTTTACTTAGCAACTCACCCCCATCCAACCTTTCCTCAGAGACGGAATCTTGATCGATATGCAGCTCTGAAAACTCTTTGATAGTCTCTAAGAATTTCTTGATCTCAAGATCATCCTCAAACACCTTCCAATGCTTGACATTGTCAGGTATGGAGGGCCTGTATTTTGCTTCTACATCATACCTAAGCTTGGGCGACAAGGGTACTTTGAAATTGCTTGCTGATGTAGCCAAAGAATCTGTCATTGTGTTCTCCTCTCTTGGGATGAAAGAAATGTTAAACGTTGAGAAGAAACTATCAATTAGGTCCCATACCTCATTTCTATAACTCCTGAGTCAAGGATGCTTGGCCTGATAAGCGCTTCTGATCTATTGGACTACCAACTTTGCATCTCCAAACGCTGCTACCTCCTGGATTCCCATTTCCCTTGTGGCTCTTAATCCTAGGATAAGAGCTTCATACTCTGCCACATTGTTGGTAGCTTCAAATTCCAATTTGAATGACAGAGATGTGGTCTCCTGAGCAGGCGACACAAAGACCACTCCAACTCCAGCACCTTCTCGGGAACAGGCTCCATCAAAAAACATTTTCCAGATTGGAGTGATGGAGGGAGGAACTTCAGGGGAAACAGTGGGCTACTTTCTGAGTTTCAGAGGAGGCTCGGGGGCATGAGTGAGCTGCAACAAACTGGAGCCTAGATCAGTGTCCAAGGCAAAGATGGGATGATTGGTAGGGTTGGCTTCATCACTGATTATGTAGGCCAGTTGGGCTTCCCTGTACAGTCTTCTATGCTCTCCTCCGAACACCGAGATGGTAGAATACATGAGGTCCATCTGCAAAGTTCCCCCTAGTCTCTTTATCCAAGATCTTGACAACAACATACCGAACTTGGGGGGAACATCGGACACTACAATGTCCATGACCACACTTTTCATGGGCAGTTGAAACAAGGTCACAACCAGGTCTTTAATAACTCCAAGACACTGGACTCTCCTGGAATCAAAAGAATAGAGGTCATGATAGGCTTGGGTGACTTCTAGTCCTAATTCTTCCATGACGGTTTTGGGCATGAGGTTGTGAGAAGCCCCTGAATCCATCAAGCAATTGTGCAGCACTTTATCATGTATGTTCAAGGATGTGTAGAAGGGAGGGGATGAATCATCTCTGTCTTCTACCATGGGGCCTAAGACAACTGCTGGCTTTTTGTCTTGGAGGTTTATGGAGTCTGTGGGAGGGCATGAGGCTTCAGATTTCAAAAGCTCAGAGAAGCATTTTTTGAACTCTTCATATTTGATTAGTTCGGTGAGGGGCACAGGGATTCTGATCTTTTGAATCTCATGCTCGAAATTAAAAGAAGATGTAAGCTTTGGAATTTCTCTAATTTTAGGAACATGATTGTGGACAATGGGAGAGAGGGGTTGAGGCTTCTTACCTCTGTGACTGTCTGCTACTTTATTAGTAGATTTCTCTGTTCTGGTAGACTGCTCAGGAATATCAGGCGTTGCTGTCTTTTTGTCGGACCTCAGGTTATACCTGCCTCGGCCGCCGCTAACCTTGTCTCCCTTGCTCAACTCATTTAGCTGACTATCCATGAGAGACTCTTCATAAGTTGTTTGAGTGAGATGAGGAAAAGGAGGAGTGTCTTCTAAGCAGTGGATTTCAGGATCAATCTCATTTGTTTCTCTTTATTCCTCATCAGCCACCAAATGGTTCTAAAAAGGGGCCTGAATTCTCTGGTCTTCTCTATCTCTTCCCATTTCTCTATGCATAGTTGGGGGAGCGATATTATTCGGCCTTATGAAACCTTCTTTCTTTTTGGTGCCCTGTGGGCCTTTATACATTTGCTTCCTTTCCACCTTCAGCCTCTCCATTTCTTCAGACAGAAACTTCATCATCTTGGTCAGTTCATCCACTTGAGGGTGGGGTACCGATGAGCCAGAAGTCGAGGCTTCGGATTTTCCCTTTCTTCTGTCTACATCGGCCTTGCTCCTCAGTTTGTCGGCTGCTAACACATTGGATTCCACCTCGACAGTTGCATATTGAATTTGAGCTAAGGAGGTGGCTCTTCTTTCTCTCAATAGCAGGCAAAAATCAAGGTCAAATGTACCAGCATAGGAAATTTGGGCAGAGGCTTCTGAGGGCTTTATCTCTGCAGGAATCTTATTATACATTTTATTGAATCTTTTGGAGAAGTCAGAGACAGACTTTCCTTCCATTTTCTTCAGAGACCCAAACTCTGTCATGTAATACATGAAATCCTTCCTATCTCCCCACTGCCTCAAGAAAACACCATCCAGGGCTTCAATTCCAGCAATAGATCCAGGGGGCAATCCTCTAAACCATTTCCTCACCTCGCCATCTAGGCTTTGGACAAAGACTCTCATCCAGACATCTTCATTTTCAATGTTTAGGTTGTCTGCATAACTGTAGAAAGCAGCCAAGTGCTCCTCTGTGGTCATGTCCCCTTCTCTAGTGAACTTGGGCATGTATTTCAATTAGTCTCCTACAGGGAGAGGGTTCATAGGATGGGGTAGGATTAAAGGAGCATATCTAGCAGCGACTATGGCGTCCATTCTATTCAGAGGGGGATTAGCGCCAGCCATAGGAATATTAGGTGGAGGAGAACTTGGAGGATAAGGATTTCATGAAGGGGCTACTGGGGATGAGTCTCGAAGTGGAGTGGGAAACAAGAGAGGGTTCAAGGAAAAAGCTAACGAACTCAAGTCAGCCTGAGCTCCTCTTTGTGCAGAAGTGGGGAAATCTTCTATAGTCCCGGGTTTACGCTAAGGAACAACTTCATAGGAGGGAGGAGTGACAAGAATTTCTCCCTCCAAACCCAGACCAGGACGGGAACACTCCCAAAATTCAAGAAACGAGAAACCTCTGAAGGAGGTCTGTTAAGGAACTGAGGAGGAGAAAAGGGAGTTCTCACAGAAGGAGATGACGGATTACCTGTTTCGGCGATGGAAACTTCTTTTGCAGAGCTCTTTCCTTTTCTAAGAACCACCTCTAGGTCAGCTTCAAGCGTAGCTAGAGGAAGCTGTGGATGAGACCACGTGTGTCTGCCTCTGAAAGCCACAATTGATAGAGCAGGTTCTCCCTAGCGGAGTCATCACAATGGAGTCGCTAGGTGCATAGTAGCAATATTCAAGTTCTGATATCTGATGCACCTTCAGAATCAACTAATCATTGTCGTTCAATCCCGGGGAAAATATTCAACTTCGTCCCCGACAACGGCGCCAGAAATGTTAGCATCGGAAGTCACTTCTAGATTGCTTGCAGGAGCAGAGCCCGACACCCATCAGTTTAATGTCACGGTTTGTTTATAAAGGGGTGATCGAATGGAGATAAGGACTCGAGGAGATATTACTCTAACTCAGGGACTGAGTCTAGCATGTGTGGGACAAAGGAGGTCTTGATCCAACTTCAGCCAGTGGGTTGATTAAAAGATGAGCAGGTGGAAGACTTAGCAGGAAAGGTGAACAAACAGCTTTAGGCAATAGGCTTCCAGCGGTTTGTAGAGGAAAGACTCTGAATGCAAGATCCTCTTGGTTCAGGGTCTCAAGAAACTGACAGGGGACTTGACTGGATCCGCCAATTCCAAGTCGCTCAGCGCTGGGAAAATCACAAGAACTTATTAGAAACAACGTAACTGTTACAGTGATCCAACCTTCATCATCCTATAATAGTTGCAACTCGACTGGATCCTCCAATTCCGAGCTGTTCTAACACAATTTAACAAAGACGTAAAAGAAACTGGCATTCATAAGACAAGAAGTCTCAAAAGCTCATACATAACCAAAGTATCAGTGCTTCATTAAAGTTTTTCAACCGGGAGCTCTGCTCAACCATCGATAGATACAAAAATGGTGAAAACGCCTTCATATACTTGAAACAACAACAACAACAGAATCGAGACGTTGCATTAAAATCTTTGCGTTTGCATGGCTTTCGACAGTCAACACCTATAGTTTCTGAATGATCATGCAACTTATGGCAAACGCAATTGAACTCCTGACAGTTCCATAGGCGAGTCGACTTGCCTTTAATTTGTTGCCGGGCTTTCCCATTATGGCAGAGGTGATGTCTAACCACCACCAACTACTTCAATAACTGCTTCATTGGGATTGAGGATGGCCCGACCAACTCGACACTTCTATGACGTGGAAGACCCTTTGCACTGCCACCTGGATCAGCTAAACGGCCTGATGGATAGGCGGGGAGGCCAGCGTGAGGGGTGGGGTGCATAACGGGAGTGGTGGCACCAAAACCATGAGGTCGTGACAAGAAGTGACGATGCGTGAGAGGGACGGCAGAGGAAGACACATGGCAGAAGATGACAGGCGGAGGGGGCAGGAGATGAGATATAATGGACATGCTTTTAGTGGGAGGCTGATGTGGAAAAGAGCAGGACACCTGGCATGCGGTAAGTGGAAGATGAGAAGGGAAAGGGACCACACGGACCAGAAGAGGGGAGATGGACAAATGTCGGAGGATGAGGAAGGGGCTAAAGGGCGCGAGCCTCATCGCACGGCCAGGAAGAGAACAGATGGCACAAAAGATTACATGACAGGGAAGGGGCCCACGTTAGTTAAACGCAAAAGGATAGAGGATGCCCAGGTTGCCTGTGCGTCGTTGATCCGGGCGCTCGGATTGCAGCCATTGGAGAGATGCACCTTCGATTCCGGACCCCCCCCCTCCGCTTAAAGGTAGAAAGGCGGGGGGGGGTCCGGAATCACCCTGCGCGCCGTTGATCCGGGCACTTTGATCATGACCGTTGAAGAGGTGCGCCCTTGATTCCGAACCCCCCCCTTCCGCTTAAAGGTAGAAAGGCAGGGGGGCTCCGGAATCCTATGTGCGTCGTTGATCCAGGCGCGTGAATCTCTGCCGTCCAAACTTGATTTGCATTTAAACACAGGCGCAATTGTATCCCAAACTTAGGAAAAGTGGGTTTTTAGTCCATTCTTTTGCATTTTACCCTTGTTACGATAAATATCGCTAACAGGAGGAGTAACGGAAAAGGTGCATAAGAGTCTGACTTGTTCTAATTCCTAAAGCTCAAAGGAGGGATAACATGACAAGGGCGAAGTGGGATCAAGATTCAGGTTCATAGGAGGAATTTCAAAGGCTGTGGTATTTGGATGTGAACTAAGTCTTCCAAATTGGGAGAAGTCTAAAGCTCAGGAGGAGGAGTGACAACAATCATCGGATAGGCTGTGGAAAGGAGCCTGGACCATTAGATCTACATCCAACAAACAAAAGGAAGCGCAAGGGATAAAAATGGATCCCATCCGTTGGATCTAGGCGTAGAGGATCAACAGTCATTGGATCCAGAGGAAGGTGCATGAGTCTTAACGTTCACATGCACAAGAGAGAGGATCTCTCAAGATTTGAAACTTGAGATTTCCGAAGCAAGGAGAGTTGAAGGGCCAAAACGAATCTGGATCGTTGGATCCAGAGGGAGTATGTGTCAATGGGTCAGAAGATCCAAGGGAAGGCGGAGGTGGAAGTGTTGAAACAACCGAGGCCCGAAGAGCCAAAAAGTTGAGAGTTGTAGATCTGTGAGGGGACACTTCTCACCAGATCATGAGCTCCGAGGAAAATTACGCTAGAGCTTCAGTTTGAAAATTGAGATCATCGAAGCCCAAACTACCAAGGAAAATGATAGTCATTGATCTGGGGTTGGACATGTGTCACCACACCGTGAACTCTGGAAGGATTCACTCTGGAGAATTGTGGTTTTTGATATTTGAAATCGCTGAAGCCCCGAAATCCAAAGTGACGAGAGCCGTCAATGTGAAGGAGGACACGCAGTGCCAAATCCAGAACTTCAGAAGAAAATGGATGAGGAAAATTCTGAAGACCCGGAGAAGATCTTGATCATTGATCGAGAAGGGAGTCTGAGGACCATTGATCTGGTTGAGGAGGCCAAAGAACCGAAGCAGGAGCACAACTGTTGATTAGGGAGGATACATGTTAGTAGATCTCCCACTCCGAAAGATATCCAGTCAGTAGAGCCGAGGATTTGAGACTTGAAAGTCCCAAAGGCCATATTAGTGAAGGATATCTTGGCCGCACATTTAAAGGGACAAGTGTCGTAAGATCTTTCATTCCGGAATATTTCGGCACAAAGGTAGAAAAGGTTTGAGACTTCAAAATCCCGAAGTCCAAAATCACGAAGGGATCTAGTCCGTAGATTTGAGGAGGACAAATCTTAACCATCAATCCAGGATGCTGACAAGATTGAGAGATCGACGGTCCCACAATATTTCATGGATTGGAGGTGCATGAGCTTTAGCAGGAAGTCACGTGGTCATGTGAGGACGTCGTCCAAAGTCACATGCGAAGAGGGATATTAGTAAAGGGAGATTGTGAAAGCTGAGAATCGAGATTCCCAAAGGCCGGACTCATGGAGGAGATCCTGTCCATAGATTCAAGGGGACAGGTGGCAACAGATCTTCCACTCCGAGATATTTCCATATAAAGGAGAGTGGAGTTTGAGATTTGAAACTCTCAGAGGCCGAAAAGGTGGAGTCAACAACAACCATTGATTTGAACTAGACTACGTGTCGATAGATCGTAGAGATCTGTGGGGGATGCGTGGAAGGAGGAAAGAAGAGCGGAATGGAGAACGAGAAGGATTGTGAGATTGACAATCGAGAAGGATTCTGAGGCAGGACATGCTTAGACGATAATAATCCTTGAGCTGGCCGCAATTTCAACCACGGTTTTGGAAGGGAGATACGTGGCAGCTGAAGGAGGATTGCAGAGAAAAAAGCAGGTTGGTATAAAACCACTCTTTCCCACGCCGCAATCATGAATTATCACAAGGGCACAACCCAGGGTCGTGTGAAGGAAGGGGCTAGTAAAGAGGAACTAGCGCCCGTGAACTAAAAAGTGCTAGAACGCGCAAACAGAAGGTGCGGGTATCATAGGACCTGCGCCAAAGGAAGAAAAGGGGCCTGTGTATAATTTTTGGGTTCATTCAGGAGCCCACAAAGTCAATCCAAATCGACACTTGGAATGATCCAGAGATCGGGAGGTCACAGAACCCCAAAGGGGAGGGGGGCCTACATCAGGTGGTATCAGAGCCTTTTTTCAGAATTGATTTTTGTAGGCCAAGGAGAGAAGATATTAAAGAAGAGATAGTCTGATACCATCAGGTGGTATCAGAGCTTGATTTTTGTCTGTAGACTTCAGGTGAAGGAGATGAAGGGGTTGGTTTGACTACATCGATTAGTACCAGGAGATGAAATTTTGCTTGCAGACAACAGGCAAAAGGCGAGACAGTGACAGGAGATAATATGATACCATCAGGTGGTATCAGAGCCCAGATTGGTTATTTCTATAGTGGATATCCGAGAAAGGACATACTCTGATACACACCATCAGGTGGTGTCAGAGCACATAATTTATTTCTATAGGAAACAGAGGTAATAAGAAGACCGAGCCTTGCTTACAGACAATAGACAAAGGAGAGACGATGAAAGGATATGACTTGATAACATCAGGCGGTATCATAAACAAGAGTTTCCCTGTATCCAACAGGTGAAAGGAGGGCATAGTACTGATGCTCTGTAAGAAGGTTGTTGTATGGATGCAACAACAAAATTTTAAACAGTCGGGTGAGATGTAAGAGAAGATGGAGGTGCTCTTGGATGAAGAGTAATCCATAGACTTGCCAGGAGGGTAGGAAATAGGTGGAAATGGCTATTGAAGGCCATGGACATGGTCGAAGAGAAGGCTGCAAGAAGAAATGCAATCCAGAGATGGATCTAGAGTTCAATCAGATAAAAGCACAAATGGAGAAGCTCACATTTAAAATGCAGAAGGATGCAAGAGCACATTGGGTGTATGAATAGCCCATGAAGAAGAGAGTGAAATGGACATTAAAGGAATTGTTGGCCAGAGGACAACGAAGGATGATGAGAAGGTGGTTGAGGCATACTGAAAACCTTAGTGACATACAGTAGGAACTGATTCACATCTGTGAACCATAGACTGGGAGAAATATCAGCGAGGAGGAGGAGAGGAGATCAGATGAAGATCTCATAAACTGCCAGGTGTGCAGAAATGGACTTTCAAGTTGCCAGGTGGGCAATGGAAAGAGACCAGGTGGAGGTCTCGAATACTGCCAAGGGAGTAGTGTCGAAAGTTCATATTTCCAAGTGGGCAACGAGATGGGATCGGTTGATCTCATAGACTGTCAGGTGTGTAGCAGAGAATTCCCAAATTGCCAAGTGGGCAAGGAGAAGGTGTAAGATACCCACTACGGGAACTAGAATTTTTCGGCTTTTTCCTTCTTTTCATCGAGGAATAGAAATCCCGATTACCTATGGGGCCTGATACAGACCCTACCATTCCTTACCCATACTCCTATGATTGGTGGCTATGACCACGGGCCTTATCAGAGAGGTGCTCATCGGTTTTCGTGATTCGGGAAATTGCGATACATGTATTTCCTTTTCCCTCTTGTCTCTCAAAGTGCCGAAATCCGAAGGGAACCAATAGTTTTTCATAACTAGAAATGCCTCAGATTAAAACATGTCCTTCCACCTTTCGGGGTTTTACTCCATCGGGATTTCGGGATGTGCAACGATAGGAGGTCTCGCATCTGGGTTTCCCGGGAGCCGAAACTCCGAAACACCAAACTCTAACATGCTTCACTAGTTCGGGAATCCATCCATCGGGATTTCACAAGTCGGGGGTTCTGAGACTGGCGAACATGTGGGGCCCTCACTTAGGTGCCCCGGGTGCTAAAATACCGAAATATGATAACTTTTCCACACTCCATCTTTCGGGATATCGCAAGTCGAGATTTCGGGACTTGCGAGTACAAGGGACTTCGCCCTTGGATATTCCGGATGCCGAAACATCGAAATATCGGGATTCAAATCCATGTTAGACCATTTCGAGATTTCACTAATCGGGATTTCGAGACTTGTGAATACAAGGGAATTTACCTTTAGGTGTCCCGAGTACCGAAACGTCGAAACATCACAACTCATCCATGCTAGTTCATTTCGGGATTTCGCAAGTTGGGATTTCGGGGCTTGCGAGTACAAGAAGACCGACCCTTGGGTTTCCCGATTGCTGAAACACCGAAACACCAAGGCTTACCCACACTAGACCTTTTCGGGGTTTCATACTTCAGGATTTCGCAATGTGCGATGACAAGAGGCCTCGCATATGAGTTTTTCGGGGGCCGAAGTTTCGAAACGTCGATATATATATATATATATATATATATATATATATATATATATATNCTAAGTTCTTTTCGGGATTACACCCATCGGGATTTCGAGACTGGCGAGTACAAGGGAATACACCCTTGAGTATTCCGATTTCTGAAATGCCGAAATATCGTAACATGTCCGCGTATCGTCCTTTTGGGATTACCCTCATCGGGATTTCGAGACTGGCATATACAAGGGAGCTTGCCCTTAGGATATTCCGAATGCCGAAATACTGAAATATCGGGATTTAGCCATACGCTGTTATTTCGGGATTTCGCATATCAGGATTTCGGGAGTCGTGAGGACAAAGGTTCTTACCCTCTGATCTCTCGGGTGCCGAAAAGGTGAAACGCTTACGAGCTGCCACATGTATTCTACAGCTAGACGGTCCAGGTATCCCCATGGGTCTTGAAATCGACAGTCCCAATTTCTTCGCTACTTACAAAGGTAAAAAGGGGTCAAGGCATTAATGCCTGTGCTCCTTCATTCAATTTCACAGTCGTAACAGGCCTTAGATCCTCCGAAAGAATCTCATTCGTGCATTTAGCAAGAGGAGGGGTATCATGGGAATCGAACCACTGAAAGGTTCTTAATTCATCCCCACACTATCATTTCAGGATTTCACGGGTCGTGGTTTCAGGACTCGCGAGTATAAGAGGACTCGCACTTAGATACCCCAGGTGCCGAAACTCCAAAATATTGAAGTCTAGGAATACCATTCTCTCTCGTGCAGGGTTTTTTAGACTTATGTCATCAAATCCTTTGGCAGATTCTTGGGTAAAATTTAAAAAGGGTGTTCCTGTGGGAAGATCTATCCAAGGCATTACTTGAGATAAAATAAGGGAAATAAATTTCCCGAGAACAGACTTGAAAATCTATATTAGTTTAGTATATATATACATATATATATATAAGCATAAGCCATACGTGGTCTTCCCAACAAAAGAATACAGCCTTCATTTCGGATCAAAACACCATGCAGACAGTCTTATACTAAAACCATTCATAATTGCACAGACTATGAGCATACAAGTCAACATATAAATTTCAAGATACAAGATATAAAACACTTATCAAAAAAACATCGGGTTTGATTCAACTACTGAGAGGGGTGCTCGTTTCCACCCAACCTTAGGCTCAACGACTCTGAATGGGTTTACCACTAGCTACCCCCGAGCTAGACCATGATGCTTGAGACTCTCTGTCTCTGTTCTTCAGTGACTGAGAACGAAGGTTACTCTCCTTCTTCTCTGCTATCACTCACTCTGTGATTTGTTCCAGAGTTCTTCCGATCTTTTTCCTGTGATCCCTCCCTCGCATCCCCCTCCCATGCCTTTTACCTGTCTTTTCTTTCCCAGCAAGGTTGCGTGTGGCACGAATTCCCCCGCGGTGGTCAGGTCAGAGGCCTCCACGGATGGGCGGTTCACCCCCATCCCTCATTAACTCATGAGGATCCTCTTCACCTACCATCCTGGTGAGTAATTCATTTCGGGGCCAGCGAGCCACTCTTGGTTTTCGGGGCCAGCGAGCCAGTGAAGACCAAATATAGTTTGGTTCGATGGAAGTTAACGCCACCATTCCAGGTGCCTTCCACCACCTTTCTTCAGACATCGTGGTCTCTTTGTCAGTACATCCCCCTCTCAGCAGTCCTACATCACATATATATATTTATATATATAATGTTAATTTACATTCGTCGACCTTGTATACTAAGGTCCATTCAAAATCAGACATCCACATCTTTGAGTTTTCCACAGTTCTTGGCCAACATAATTATTTTTACAAACTGGGGGAAAAAGGGTGTTACAATTCCCTCCCCCTTAAAGGAACATCATCCTCAATGTTCTATCTATCATCATGACATGTATGTACAGAGGTAAACAAAATTGGATATGCATGTTTCATGGCATCCTCCATTTCCCATGTAGCCTCATCTGGACCAAGATGTCTCCACTGCACCTTGACCTGTGAAATGGTTTAGTTTCAGAGAGGGGTTTCCTTTCTGTCCAGTATGCATTGAGGTTCTGGTAGAAATTCTCCCTCCGGTTCCACCTAGATCACAGACCAGTCAATTATATGATTAGAATCATGTACATATTTCTTCAATAATGAAACATGGAAAACATTATGTTCTTTTACTATGGGAGGAAGTGCTAGCCTGTAGCCTACGAGTCCCACTCTATCTAGAAACTCAAAGGGTCCACAATATCAAGGTGCCAACTTGGCACAAGCTCCCATTTTCAAAGAACTCTTCCTAGGCCTAACTCTGAGATATACATGGTCTCCCGTCTTAAACTCTCTTGGAGTTCTCTTTTGGTCGGCGTAACTTTTTTGTCGATTCTGTGTGACCTTCAAGTTTTGTTTTATCTGAGTCACTTGTTGTTCCATTTCTTTCAACATGTTGGGTCCAAAATAAATTATGTTTACGGGATTACTCCAATTGACAGGATTGTTGCACGACCTACCATATAGGACTTCGAAGGGGCTCATCTTTAAGGATTCTTGGTAGCCATTGTTGTAGGCAAATTCCACCAGTGGCAGGTAATATTCCCACTTCTTGGGTTGATGCATTACATGCATTCTTAGCATGTCTTCTAGTATTTGTTTCACTCCTTCCGTCTGTCCATTAGTTTGAGGGTGATAGGCAGTGCTAAACAACAACTTGGTCTCTAAACTCGCCATCAGTGATTTACAAAAGTTGGAAGTGAATTTTGTGTCTCTGTCATACACGATCTCTTTCGGCATGCCATACAGTTTAAATATCTCCTTCACGAATACCTTATCGATGTCTATTGCCTTGCAAGTCAACTTGACGGGGATGAAATGGGCAGACTTGCTCAATTTATCCACCACTACCATGATGGCGTCATTTTGTTTGGCCGAGGTTGGTAATCCGGTGATGATATCCATGGAGATGGTTTCCCATTTCCATTCCGGGATTGGTAGAGGTTGTAATAATCTTGTTGGGTGTCGGTGTTCTATTTTTACCTATTGGCATTCTATGCATTTGGCTAGGTACTCAGCTATGTCTTTCTTCAATCCAGGCCAATAGAATTGTTTCCTGGTGGCCGTGATCATCTTCTGGTATCCTGGATGACCAGTATAGGGTCTTTTATGTAGTTCATCCAGTATGAACCTCTTCAAGTCGTCATAATCTGGGATATACAATTTGCTTCAGTAAGTGAGCAGGCCTCCTTCCATCATCTGGTAGTCTCCGTAATTTACCCCTGTGGGTTCTTGCTGTAGGTACGAGGTCACGGTCTGGATGAAGGGATCTGTTTCTTGTGCATTTCTGACTCTTTCCTTGACATCTGTCTCACAAGAGCTCACCGCGGCCAGGTGAATTGTTTTCATGCTTCTGCTAAGGGCATCAACCACCCTATTTTCCTTTCCCTTAATGTGTTTGATTTCAAAATCAAACTCCCTGAGGAGGTCCATCCACCTAGCTTGTCTGGCATTGAGCTTTGTTTGTTCAAACAGATATCGCAATCCACAGTAGTCTGTCATAAGTACAAATTTTCTTCCCAGGAGATAATGCCTCCACATTTTCAAGGCGTGCACTATGGCAGCCAGCTCTAGATCATGGGTCACATAGTTGACTTCGTGCTCATTCAATTTTCGAGATTCATAGCAGACCACACTTCCTCCTTGCATAAGGAATCCTCCGAGCCCTTCCTTACAGGCATCTGTGCACATGAGGAAGTCAGCTTCAAGATCGGCGATCTTCAACACTAGTGCATGGGTCAGTAGGTGTTTCAGGGTTTGAAATCTTTCTTCACATTTCTATGTCCACATGAATTGTGTCCCCTTCCTCTGGAGGGCAGTGATTGGACAACCAATCTTGGAGAATCCTTTTATAAATCTCCTATAGTAACCTACTAATCCCATAAAGGATCTGATATCTGAAACATCCTTTGGGGTAGGTCATTCCATAATAGACCTGATTTTGTCAGGGTCTACCACTACTCCTTCTTCGGATAGAACATGGCCTAAGTAATGTATTTGCTTCTGGAAGAATTCACATTTGTCGAATTTGGCATAGAGATGATGTTCTCTTAGCACTTGCATCACAAGCCTAAGATGCTCTTCATTCTCTTCTCTATTCTTGGAGTAAATTAATATATCTTCTATAAAAACTAGCACAAATTTGTCTAGGAATTTGCTGAGTACATTTTTCATCAAGCACATGAAAGTGGCAGGGGCATTGGTTAACCCAAATGGCACTAACACAAACTCATAGTGACCATACCTCATCCGGAAGGCATTTTTATGGATGTCTTCACCCTTAATTCGGACTTGATGGTATCCCGATCTCAAGTCAATCTTTGAGAAAATAGACACACCCCCCAATTGATCAAACAGGTCATCGATCCTGGGCAAGGGGTACTTGTTGTTTATGGTTACCTTATTGAGTTGTCGATAATCTATACACAGTCTAAGGGTACCATCCTTCTTTTTCACAAATAGGACTGGTGCTCCCCATGGAGACACATTGGGCCGGATATAGCCCTTATCCATCATTTCTCTTAATTGCAATTTGAGTTCAACTAACTCAAGTGTGCTCATCCGGTAGGGTGTCCTAGACACCGGCACCGCTCCCGGTGCAAGTTCTATCGAGAAGTCTATGTCTCTTCTCGGAGGTAGACCTGGTACCTCTTCCAGAAACACATCTCTGTATTCTCTCAGGGTGGGGTGGTCTTTGAGGCTTCGTTTGTCATCTTCAATAGTTTTCAACACCTGTACTGCATATAGGGGACATCCTTTTCGGCAATACTTTCTCATTTGCAGAGTTGATATTTGTCTTACCGAGACAGGTTTTCGGATCCCTTGAAGGGTTATCCTTTTCCCTTCTTTACTTACACATTCTAAGGTTTTATGGTAACAATCCAATCTGGCTTTATGGGCGGCTAGCTAGTCCATACCAATCAATAGATCATACGATCCCAAGGGTAATATGTTAAGGGTTGCTTGGGTGGGGAATTCACCCAACATTAATTGGTAGGTTGGTATGACCTCTGCTACCCTTCTTTTGGTGCCAATGGCTAACTATACCAACCATGGTTTGGTAGGTTTTTGAGGCTGTAGTTTACACTTATCAACAACCTTAGGGGATATATAACTCAAATTTGAACCAGGGTCAATCAAAATAGACACTAGATGATTGGAAATCATACCTTCTATTTCCACCATTGAAGCTTGGTGGTCAGCTTGGTTATTATCCAAGGTTGCATAAATTTGTGGCACACTCCTGCCCACATCATTGATGGTGGTAGCTTCCTGGATGTTGTAAATTCTCCGACTATTCTGTTGTCGGTGTGGACAGTCTCTCAGTAGATGTTCTTCTCCGCAACCCCAACATTTCAAAGGTTCTCTCTTTGGGTTATCAATCTTTACTGGGGCAGATCCAAAAAGCTTATTTCCACTCAAGGAGGGAAAGTTCTGTTGGTGTACACTTCAGGCTGGGAAGCTCATCCTTGAGTTCTTTTTATAGTCCTTAAATCTTGGGGATTTAAACCCCTTTTTCTGGAATCCCAAACTATTCTTCTGCTTCTAGCCTTCACGAGGTTCTGTTCGATGCCTAAGTTGTTCATAACAATATCTTGCCTTTCGGATAGTATCTTTTAGGGTCTTTGGTTCGTCAAATTCAATCATGTTCTGATAGTCCTTAGGTAGTCCAATGATGAATCGTTGCACCTTTGCCTTTTCTACCTTTATGTAGGGTACATACCTTAGCAACTTGAGGAATCTGTTGACATATTCCTCTATGGTGAGTTTCCCCAGCTTAAGTTCATAAAATTCTTTAGTCTTTTCGTCGAAATATTTTTTCGACAGATACTTATTCCTGAAGTATTTCTCAAACCGTTCCCAAGACAAGTCTTCTTCACGAACTCCTTTCACATTCTTAAGGTCTTCCCACCAAATGGAAGCCTTTGCGTTCAATTTAAAGGTGGCCACTTGGGCCTTCAAATTTTCTGAGAAGTCGTGGACTCTAAAATACTTCTTTAGTCCAAGCAGCCAGGCCTTTGCTTCTTCTCCTTTCTTTATTTCACTGTCGAAGGAAGGTGGTTTGGCCTTCCTGAATTCTTCGAATTTATGATCCTTGGAAAGCTTCTGCTTCTTTTGTTTTCTTTGGGAATGAGAACTAGTTCTGCTGCTAGAAGATCCCTCCGGGTCGCCAGCTTCCTTTCCAGAAGAATTGTCTGACGCTTGTCTCTTATCTCTGGGGTGGACCTTTCTCGAGGTGCTTATTTCAGTGTGGCCACTGACATGACCACATTTATGTGTCTCAGGTTCATGCTGCATTTGTCTTTGTAAGTCAGATAAGCTCTACAGTAAAACTGCATTAATTTCCGTTTGCTTCTCTTGTTCTTTCATCATCCTCTCATTGTCAGCCTTGCAACTTTATAATTCAACCATGAGGCTCTTCACAGTCTCGGCTAGATCTAGAGGGGTTCCTACTGCCCTCCTTTCGTCAGACTCTTCGTCTCTATTGTGGGAGCCCTCCCCCACTTCATGGTGAGTCACCATTTTATACGTCTATAATTTTCCGCGGTTGGTCTTCCGCTTTGTGTGCAAAAGAAAAACGTTGGTTGTTAGTCAATATTTATATTTATTATAACCAATACATAATTCATATTTCTTTCACATGCATACACACAATCGAGGTTTTCATTTTAAACTTTAACCTTTTGATTTAGGGGGTTAAGATAGAGGGTTACTCCTTTTAGGAGCGCTTCGAACGGAGCTTTTGCACAACTCGTTCATGAGCCCAAGCAGACCAAGTGTTGTAACCATGCTCTGATACCAATTTGTAACATACCCACTACAGGAACTAGAATTTTTCGGCTTTTTCCTTCTTTTCATCGAGGAATAGAATTCCTGATTACCTATGGGGCCTTATACAGACCCTGCCATTCCTTACCTGTACTCCTATGATCGGCGACTATGACCACATGCCTTATCAAAGAGGTGCTCGTCGGCTTTTGCGATTCGGGAAATTGCGATACATGTATTTCCTTTTCCCTCTTGTATCTCAAAGTGTCGAAATCCGAAGGGAACCAATAGTTTGTCATAACTAGAAATTCCTCGGATTAAAACATGTCTTTCCACCTTTCGAGGTTTTACTCCATCAGGATTTCGGGATGTGCAATGACAGGAGGTCTCGCACCTGGGTTTCCCAGGAGCTGAAACTCTGAAACACCAAACTCTAACACGCTTCACTAGTTCGGGAATCCATCCATCGGGATTTCGCGAGTCGAGGGTTTCGAGACCGGCGAACGCGTGGGGCCCGCACTTAGGTGTCCTGGGTGTCAAAATACTGAAATATGATAACTTTTCCACACTCCATCTTTCAGGATATCGCAAGTCAGGATTTCAGGACTTGCGAGTACAAGGGACTTCGCCCTTGGATATTCTGGATGCCGAAACACCAAAATATCGGGATTCAAATCCATGTTAGACCACTTCGGGATTTCGCTAATCGAGATTTCGAGACTGGCGAATACAATGGAATTTACCCTTAGGTGTCCCAAGTATCGAAATGCCGAAACATCACAACTCATCCATGCTAGTTCATTTCAGGACTTCACAAGTCGGGATTTCGGGGCTTGTGAGTACGAGAAGACTGACCCTTGGGTTTCCCGGTTGCCGAAACACCGAAACACCAAGGCTTTCCCATGCTAGACCTTTTCGGGGTTTCATACTTCAGGATTTCACGATGTGCGATGACAAGAGGCCTCGCATATGAGTTTTTTGGGGGTTGAAGTTCCGAAACACCGATATATATATATATATATATATATATATATATATATATATATATATATGAGGCTAAGTTCTTTTCGGGATTACACCCATCGGGATTTCAAGACTAGCGAGTACAAGGGAATACACCCTTGAGTATTCTGATTTCTAAAATGCCGAAATATCGTAACATGTCTGCATATCTTCCTTTCGGGATTACCCCCATTGGGATTTTGGGACTGGAAGATACAAGGGAGATCGCCCTTAGGATATTCTGAATGCCAAAATACCGAAATATCAGGATTTAGCCATACGCTATTATTTCAGGATTTCGGGAGTCGTGAGGACAAAGGTTCTTACCCTCTGATCTCCCAGCCACCACGTGTATTCTACAACTGGATGGTCCAGGTATCCCCATGGGTCTTGAAATCGATGGTCCCGATTTCTTCGCTACTTACGAAGGTAAAAAGGGGTCGAGGCATTAACGCCTGCACTCCTTCATTCAATTTAATGGTCGTAACAGGCCTTAGATCCTCCGAAAGAATCTCATTCATGAATTTAGCAAGAAAAAGGGTATCCTGGGAACGGAACCACCGAAAGGTTCTTAATTCATCCCCACGCTATCATTTCAGGATTTCGCGGGTCGAGGTTTCGGGACTCGCAAGTACAAGAGGACTCGCACTTAGATACCCCAGGTGCTGAAACTCCAAAATATCGAAGTCTAGGAATACCATTCTCTCTCGTGCAGGGTTTTTCAGACTTATGTCATCAAATCCTTCAGCATATTCTTGGGTAAACTTTAAAAAGGGTGTCCCTGCGGGAAGATCTATCCAAGGCATTACTTGAGATAAAATAAGGGAAATAAATTTCCCGAGAACAGACTTGAAAATCTATATTAGTTCAGTATATATATATAAGCATAAGCCATACGTGGTCTTCCCAACAAAATCATACATCCATCATTTCGGATCAAAACACCATGCAGACAGTCTTATACTAAAACCATTCATAATTGCACAGACTATGAGCATACAAGTCAGCATATAAATTTCAAGATACAAGATATAAAACACTTATCAGAAAAACACCGGGTTTGATGCAACTACTGAGAGGGGTGCTCGTTTCCACCCAACCATAGGCTCAGCGACTTCGAATGGATTTACCACTAGCCACCCCCGAGCTAGACCACGATGCTTGAGACTCTCTGTCTATGTTCTTCAGTGATCGAGAACGAAGGTTACTCTCCTTCTTCTCTGTTATCACTCACTCTATGATTTGTTCCAGAGTTCTTCCGATCTTTTTCCTGTGATCCCTCCCTCACGTCCCCCTCCCACACCTTTTACCTGCCTTTTCTTTCCCAGCAAGGTTGTGTGTGGCATGAATTCCCCCGCGGTGGTCAGGTTTGAGGCTTCCACGGATGGGCGGTTCACCCCCATCCCTCATTAAATCATGAGGAGCCTCTTCACCTACCATTCTGGTGAATAATTCATTTTGGGGCCAGCGAGCCGCTCTTGGTTCTCTGGGCCAGTGAAGACCAAATACGGTTTGGTCTGGTGGAAGTTAACGCCACCATTCCAGGTGCCTTCCACCACCTTTCTTCAGCCGTCGTGGTCTCTTTGTCAGTACATCCCCCTCTTAATAGTCCTGCATCACATATATATTTATATATATAATGTTAATTTACATTCATCGACCTTGTATACTAAGGTCCATTCAAAATCACACATTCACATCTTTGAGTTTGCCACAGTTCTTGGCCAGCATAATTATTTTTACAGACTGGGGGAAGCAGGGTGTTATAGAAGGAGATGAGCCTGTCTGAAAGTCTCGAGAGCTCAGAAGTGAGTTCATGTCAGTGAGGAGTGTTGATGGATGAAGATTAATCTAGGTTTTCAAACCATGTCAATGAATATGATGAGAAGTTAGAAACTTTCACCATCCATGAGGAGGATCAGAGGAGCATTCTGATTATTGGAGGGATCAAGATATTCCTACCGAACATCCAGGTAGAGGCTAGTGCACTTGATGAAAGTGTAGCAGAAGAAGAAGGATGGCCAATGGTGACTGTCATGATGAAGGAGTAGATATCAGAAGCTTCCCAAGGAGAAGAGGAAGAAATGGAGCAAACATTGATGTCTACCTCGGTAGAAGAATATGAGAATTTAGAAGAATAGCTCGAGAGTTTTGACCAGGATGCTGAAACAGAGATGACTGCAGCATTGGAGCCTGCAACATAAAGAGAAGCAGACATCATAGACCTTGTTGATCTGTATGTAGAATTGGAATCCCTAGAGAGAAGGGTAATGGTGCAAATCTTGCACATCCAACAGGTCAAGTTGGAGATAGATGGAGGAGCATACCAGCCAGAGGAACAACTGGAGGAAGTTGGAGTTGAACCAACACAAGGAGAAATGGCATAAGATAATCTATCAGAGGAGGTGACTAAGCAACATATCAGTCAAGAAGAGACTACAGAAATGGAGTTCGCAGTAGAGTGACAACTTAGCGCCACAAGGGGAGATGAAAACAACATGGGGGATCATGATAATCTACCCAGTGATAAGGAAGAATTGCAACAAAGAAGACTGCATAAGAAGAGGCAGCCATTGGAGCAACTAGACAGAGTGATAGAGGAAATAAAGAAGTTGATGTTGAGGTCAGCAGAAGCAGTCAACAAAAGAGAGCTGAATAGAAGAGAGAATTCCATAGCAACAAGGAATAAACAAAAGAGGAAAAAGAAGCAGCAGGAGCAACAACATAGCTAGAGAGGAGCAAGAGGACAACTCCCGAAGATAATTTGGGATCTAGGAGGATTTCAACACTAGAGAAGAGGAGATCATGAGAAGGAGCTCATGTTTTTCCTAGAAAGGGAGTATGATGCAGGAGCATCACTCCACCTCAGTAAACACGCCAGCATGCCAGCACACAAACACACAATGGAGAAAGGGAGAGGCATTAAACCTCCCATTTTTTTTAATTTGAAATAATCCTATACAGACTTTTGTGGTGTAAGGTTGTAAATGCCATACCATGCCTTTGTACAAGTAGTGGTTGGATTTCCTTAAACGATTTCTTATAGCAGGCCCAGATCGTAGTCAGGTCTGGGTAAACATTTATGAAACTTCAATGTAATAGATGAGGTTAGGTGAGAGAGGACGAGCTTGCAGAGCCCCTCTTTTGCAAGGAGATATTGTATCAAATTTCATGGAAGGCAGATAGGCAGAGAATGATAGAGAGGTTTGGATAGAGAGGCATTAGGAGGACTTAGAAGTTTTGAGAGAGAGATTGAGAGAACGAGGACTTTGTTACAGTCCAGTTTTGTAATCATCTGTATAGACACACAGAGATAATAGAAAAGCAGTTTTTCCTGCATATCATGTGTTTATGTATGCTTTGTATGATTTTATGCATTTTCATGTTTTGAATGCGTAGCTAGTGAAGTATTGCATGAGTTTCAATTGTTTCTCGTCTTTGGGTTTCCGAGTGCAAGGAGTGCACATAGTCCGCAAAGAGTGCGTTGACATAGGTTTAACCTCAAGGGAAAGCTCAAGAGGGATACCGTTGAACCGTCATCAGAAGAAGTGCAAGGAGTGCATGTGAATAAATCTTTATCAAGTTCAGAGAGAACCATGGTTACTGAGGACTCTGTAGAGCTCTGCCAGGTGGGCATTGAACCAATGAAAGTGTGCACAAAAGAACTTCGTGTTGAGTTCAGTAAGAAACAGAGTTACTGAATACTCTGTGAGGAAAATCTCTACAAGGAGTGCATTGAGCAGAAGAACGCCAGGTGGGCGAGAAGTATTTCTTGTTAAAGAAATCCTTCGAATTCAGAGTTTGACGAAATCCCGAGAACGCAAGGTGTGCATGGGAGATCGAAATCTTCGAAGAGATCAATCTCAGAAGGAGTAACGCAAAAGGTGCATAAGAGTCGGACTTGTTCTAAGTCCTAAATCTCAAAGGAGGGATAAAGTGATAGGGGTGAAGCAAGACCAAGAGTCAGGTTCACAGGAGAAATTTCAAAGGCTAAGGTCCTTGGATGTTAACTAAGTCTTCTAATTTGGGAGAAGTCTAAAGCTCAGGAGGAGGAGCGAAAACAGCTGTGGAAAGGAGCCTGGACTGTTAGATCTATATCCAACAAACAAAAGGAAGCACAAGGGAGAAAAACATATCCCATCCGTTGGATCTGGGTGCAGAGGATCAACAATCATTGGATCTAGAGGAAGGTGCATGAGTCTTAATGCTCGCATGCACAGGAGAGAGGATCTCTCAATATTTGAAACTTGATATTCCCAAATCACGGAGAGCCGAAGGGCCAAAATCAATCTGGATTGTTGGATCTAGAGGGAATACGTGTCAACGGGTCGAAAGATCCAAGGGAAGGCAGAGGTTGAAGTATTGAAACAGCAGAGGCCCGAAGAGCTGAAAATCCGAGAGTCATCGATCTGCGAGAGGACACTTGTCACCAGATCACGAGCTCTAGGGAAAGTTACGTTGGAGCTTCAGTTTGAATATTGAGATCGTTGAAGCCCAAAATGCCAGGGCAAACAATAGTCGTTTATCTGGGGTTTGACAAGTGTCACCAGATCTTGAAATTTAGAAGGATTCACTCTGGAGACTTGTGGTTGTTGAGATTTGAAATCGCCAAAGCCTAGAAATCCAAAGCAACGAGAGTTGTCGATGTGAAGGAGGACACGTGGCGCCAGATCCAGAACTCCGGAAGAAAATGGACTAGGAAAAGTCCGAAGACCTGGAGAAGATCTTGATCGTTGATTGAGAAGGGAGTCCGAGGACCGTTTATCTGGTCGAGGAGGAAAAATCCCCGAAGCGAGAGCACAACCATTGATTGGGGAAGATAAGTGTCAGTAGATCTTCCACTCCGGAAGATATCTAGTTAGCAAAGGTGAGGATTTGAGACTTGAAAGTCCCGAAGGCTAGATTAGCGGAGGAGATCATGGCCGCACATTTAAAGGGATAGGTGTCGTAATATCTTTCATTCCGGAAGATTTCCACATAGAGGTAGCGAAGGTTTGAGACTTCAAAATCCTGAAGTCCAAAATCGTGAAGGGATCGGGTCCGTAGATTTGAGGAGGATAGATCTGAATCGTCAATCCAGGATACCGTCAAGATTGAGAGATCGACGGTCCCACATTATTTCAAGGATTGGAGGTGTGTGAGCTTTAGAAGGAAGTCACGTTGTCATGTGAGGACCTCATCCAAAGTCACATGCAAAGAGGGAGCTTAAAAAAAGGAGCTTGTAAAAGTTGATAATCGAGATTCCCGAAGGCTAGACTCATGGAGGAGATCCTAGCTGTAGATTCAAGGGGATAGGTGGTAATAGATATTCCACTTCGGGAGATTGGCATATAGAGGAGAGTGAATTTTGAAAGTTGAAACTCCCAGAGGCCGGAAAGACAGAGTCAGCAACAACTGTTGATTCAAACTGGACTACGTGTTGATAGATCGTAGAGATCTATGGGGGATGCATGGAAGGAGGAAAGAAGAGAGGAACATAGAGCGATAATAGTCGTCGATCACAGGCATTGCCAAAGGATTGTGAGATCAATGATCGAGAAGGATTGCGGGGCTAGGACATGCTCGGATGATAATAATCCTTGAGTTGGCCGCAATTTCAACCACTGTTTTGGAAGGGAGATACGTGGCAGCTGGAGGAGGATTGCGGGGCAAAAAGCGGGTTGGTCTAAAACCACTCTTGCCTGCACTGCAATCGTGCATTAGCACAAGGGCACAACCCAGGGTCATGTGAAGGAAGGGGCTAGTAAAGAAGAGCTAGCGCCCATGAACTAAAGAGTGCTGGAACACGCAGATAGAAGGTGTGGGTATCACAGGACCTGCGCCAAAGGAAGAAAAGGGGCCTGTGTATAATTTCTAGGTTCATTTGGGAGCCCGCAGAGTCAATCTGACTCAACACTTGGAAGGATCCAGAGACTGAGAGGTCGCAGAACCTCAAAGGGGAGGGGGGGTTGCGTCAGAACGTGAAAAACAACCATTTTTTTTTCGGTGGCACTGCCCTCAAACTCCTACAAAAAATATAACACTAGTTCTAACCATGCAAAGAATATAACACATACCCAACACTACCACCACCCCATGGGAAAGGAGAATCTTAAGTATACAACAAAATATTTTCTCCATTTAAACAAGTGGTATTTTGCCACTAAATGGAAATATGAATCCTAAGTATAGACTAAAATATGGTTTTCATGTAAAAAGTGGTCCATTACCACCCATATATATAAGAGTCGATTAAATCAATTAGAGGATCCATGGAGACCATCATTGTCATTTCTCTTATTCTTCTCTTTCTTCTAAAAGTCACCATAAAAAACAAAATAATGACAGTTAACATGTTTGAAATTGAAAACAAATTAGTCAACACTACTGATTAGAAAGACTAAATTCTCATACTGAAGACAAAATTTACAATAATTTACCTCGATTACCATGTGTTTCGCATGTCTTTCGTCATACTTACATATATTCTTTAGAACATAGTTTAATTCATTCTTGATTTTCTCATGGCCATACCCCTCCCACTCTATTTCCATTGTATTTTCATATGAAAAAGCCATAATTAATATATTATTATAATATTACACATCACCTACCCACTATTGTTGATAAACACTTAAAATAAATAAATCATTATTTACAAATATGCCTCTAATGTACTTTTTGCATGATAAACTAGAAACATGTTTAAGGCTCTTCTTATTCTCCACGATTTTGATCCATACAAGAGAAATACAGGATATGGAAAATAATTTAATAATTAATATAAAACATGTTATGAGGACATTTGAAACAAGTGTTGCATGGAAGTTTAGTCCCTGCCAAGTAGTTTTAGAAATGGAGGTGATAGTTGACCTTCTAAAATTATTGAGGATGATAATGATGATTAACCTCCATTGAGATGGGTGAGTACAAACATGTTAAAAGATGGGAATCAGGGAGAACTATTATTTAAAAGAATAAGATTTTTAACTGTGAAACATCAGCAATATGCTAAGTAGATTCTAGCTTCATAAGCCTAAAAGAATTTAACTTCTAAGAGTTTTAAATGAGAAAAATTAACACAAATTACATCATATGAAGTTTACAAATCAAATACATAAGAGAGTAGTAGTTAGCATCTCCTTTACAAAATAACAACACCAAATAAGCCAAGTGCATATGAGTGTGGTAGTTACTTAGACATGAGTAGAATGACCGGCTTGTTAGATAATAATTATTATTATCATACTCACAATATTGAGACCATTTCTAGGAATATTATAATAATAATTATCTAATATATATATATATAATATTAACTATTGAAAATAGCCATAATAGTTGTTGAGATATGGCTTTTGTAGAATTAAAATCATTGTAAAATGGACACAGGGGGAACACACATTACTTGTCTTAAAATTATTGACAAATACTTGGGTTGCATTTGGGCAAGGGCGGGGTAAATTGGGAACATGCCCAAGGAGTGGACCCATATTCCCTTAGTAACATGGGTGCATTGGAGAGGTTGGATGACCCCATTGACACACCCACAAGGATTCATGAAAATCAACACAAGGAAGAGCACAAGGAAAGGGGTGTGCACCCAAGAGAGGGGAATACCATTCCAAGAGACATGATGGATGGGTGTGACGATTCATTTGAGTTTGATGATTCGCAAAGGGGTGAAAAACACCAAAAGGATGTGATGTTTCGCATTGGTGAACCTTGGAGTCCCTATAAGAGCACAAGGGTGCACAACCAATGAAGGAAGAATTTAACAAGTGATTTGGAGAGGAAAAGTATGAGGAAAAGTTCTGAGGCAAGGCAGAACTGAGGTAGAGCTGCCCACATGGAAGACAAGTAGCCAAGGGTGGGACACTATAGGATATTTTAGGGAATTCTGGAAATGCAGGTCTATTGGAGGCATGTGTGGGGTAGAACTGAAATCTTTGTCAACTTGGTGAAGTATATGGTAACAAAGGGAAAACAAGTTCGTGATTGAGGGCATGTCTGAGGCGCACCGCAGGAGGTTGTGAAGACAGTTGTGGAAAAGAGTCTTGGTGTGGAGAATTTATGTATGAGTGTCTTGGTGAGGTGAGGTGAGTCATGTGACACTGTCCAAGTTGTAAGTCGATCGATAGTGCTCATATTGTAATTGTTTTACAAGAACAAATACTTAGTTGGGTGTTAGGCATGGTTCATGCCGCCCGCACTATTTATGTGTATCTCTTTCATTTGTTTCCTAGTTGTTCTCTTGGTTTCTCATGTTCATGGATGTATGTTTATATATGACTAAGTGTTAAAATGTTAACAATTGTCTAAGTATACTAGATTTTCACTAGAGTAGGAGTGTGACTAGCACGTAGCCTAGAATGGAGTATAGGTATGCTATAGGTGAAGATGTGTAGTCTGGATGAAGTATTCTTGTTGTTTCCAAGAAACCAATTCAGAAACGTCGCAGAGTTGCACGCCCTCAGGAGGTGAATGATTGCAATATATGAACAGCATTTTGTGGGGCCACGACAAGTGGTATTAAAGAATAATTGACTCTTCACCACTTCTATAGTTAGAAAAATTGTGGTGGAGTGCACTTTTTGAGAAGACAATTTGTTGAAAAAATATTTTAGTGGGAATGTTTGTAGACTTGGTGAACAATCCAGTTGGATGAATTGGTTCATCATAGAAACTTTTCATTAGTATCATGATAGAGATATTGGTTGATAGATGTGATGGAAGGTTGACCTGGGTGCACCCATTATACAGACCAAGAGCAGAGTTCATGGTGGAACAAAGTACTTGGACAGGGTGGATGATTGTAGGACTCATTACAGAGTTCATCGCAAGACTTGTCACAGAGCTAACCACAAAGGTAGTTGGACACAAACCTTGGTAAATAGTTCAACAAGGTGGGTTGTTCCATCACAGGTGGTTTGAGCATAGTCCTACGTGCATATGCAGACCAGGGGCACAATTTGTGAGGGTGAACCGAGAACTTGGATGTGTAGATGACCATAGGACTCATTGCAGACTTGGGATAGTGTGGAAGAGTTACACATAACTATTGAGAAGGTCAAGTCACATAGGTCATGGAAATGGATGGTGCAAGTGATGAAGCATGGAAGGTCAAGAGAGATAGTGTAGCTCAACTATTTGAGAAACTCCAAGAGGATTTGAAGAGGATGGACAAATTCAATGCATAGATAGAGTCCAAGATCAACAAATTGAAGGCATTGACAAGGGCGACTGACACTTTAACGTCAACTACATTAGGAGCACTCAAGGAGGAGAGAATCCAACATGAATGTAGAAAAATAGAAAATAATCATCCCATACCACTAGTGAGGAGAGGTAAAAATCATTTTATGTGGAACTATCCAATGCAAGGAAGGTTGTCTTTGTTGGTTGAAGAGGAATCTTGACTCACACCAATAGTGGAGGAGTCAGAACCCTTGGAATATATGGTTCAAGTGCATAAAGTGATGGAATATATGAAAAACATCATGGAAACGTTGGTGGAACTCATGCAGGAGTTCAAGACAAGAGGTCAAGAAAATTTTTCACAAAGTGAGGAAGTTGAAGGACTATTCTTTGTGGACACAACAATAAGTGGGTTGAATATGGAAGCCTTGGTTGACAATGTGGAAATCAATAGTTTTGTGAGAGAACGAGTTGCAAAATATTTTCATCGAAAACCTGAGAACTACACTGGAACATGTAAAGTCTTGAAGTCAGCAGTGATTCCGATGACAAGGATTGTTCGTTCAACACCATTGAGAATTGAGGAGTAGTTTGGAAACATGGATATGTTGGTAGCTCCATTGGAAGATCATTTGATGATATTGGGCTTTCACTTCCTCAAACTTGCTAAAGAAGCTCCACTCATTCATGAAAGTTGCTTGGTATTCTTAGAAAAGGCCAAAATGCCAAGCGCAACCCTAATGATGAAGAGGAAGATCATGAGAACACCTAGGATTTATGTGACTAGGTTGGTAGAAGGAGTTGGTGGAAGAACAGACAAGCCTTTCAACATGGCACAGTAGAGAGATGTCATCCACACCACAACATCTCTAATTAGTCTGTGGAAAGAATAACAATAGCTAATGGTGATTAAGACTTCACTGAAGACAACCATGTATAAGGTTGGTCAATTGAGGAACATAAAAAATATGAACATGAGTATAAGAGACAGTTGGACTCTTCACTTTCCATGGAGCAAGGGAGTGAATAGTTATCAACAAAAACTTATGGACATTGTGGAGGATCGGGTAGCAGACTTATTGTAACACACTCGGCCCCCTAAACTTGCTTAGGCTGGTAGGATGTTCATTTTTATCCTTTCTCTCAGGGTAAGCATTCGATTTTTATCTCCATAGTTACAGTTCGTCATGATATGTGTGAGAACTTCTCTTGTCACATTATCTACTATGTTGAATTCTACTTGTCCAACCCCCAACTACCAACTAAATCCCTCAACGGAGTTCATTAAAATGACTAGGGACTTGAACATGCCCAATCAAATGGATAGAATCACTCCTCACCACCATATCAACAAGTGACATCATTTTGGACCCTTACTCATCGAAACCGCAGGTCATGAGTTTTGGATTCTCATTCTGATGGATCTTCTCTAAAGGATCATTTCTGATCGATCCAATGGTCCTCGAACTCAGAACCCAATGGTATCAATCACATCGGTACTTCTAATCACTCATCGGTTATCAGCCACCTTATTTCCCAAATAGTACGTGAACAAGTCGGACCCACAAAATATCTACGACGGAGGTTATATCATATGCCCACTCACAGATCCACTGTTTAGGTTCTCTCGGAGTCCTTCACCATTAGAGTGCATCCCTTCCGAGTATTGTATATTATTCTTACCAGCACTCGCAGATGGATCCTTCCGATGGATCTATTGATCCTCATTACACCTCATCTTACACAAAATATTAGCTCAAGGTATGACTACTAGTTGGCGGTTATCGGTGTCAAATATTCCTTCTTAGAATATATCAACCTAGATCCAACATTTGTAAACCATCGACACACCTTCTAATAGATACATGGTCCTCAAAATCTCTTCTAGGTCATCTCTCAGGCCTTCGACCATCTATCTTATAATATAATCACACCCCTTACACTACATCAATAGTCAATATTTCCTCGTCTCGCCCTTCCAATATATCAACGAATCTCATTGACTCAGAGTCTTTCCCATGAGAGTCCATTTTCACCCTTGCACTTGGTCACTTCGATGGTCTCACCTTCTTACCAACAGTTAGGATCTTCTCATTGAACAAAATCAATGGTTGTAGATCCTCCTTGATCAAAACATGGGTTTTCTTTACAGAAAAATATCAATTCAAAACTTAACTATTCAAGGACTTTATGGGATTATCTACTAGGATTTTACTAGACTCTCTTGGAATCTAGTCTTCACTCTATAACCAACTATGGCATTCTCACTTCAAAACCCGGTTGAAGGTTTGCATCCTGTAAACTTTCCATTTCAAGGTAGAAGGTTTCACCAGACTAAGGCTTGCTAAAACTACACAGAGACCTTCTCAAGCATCATGGACATTCTTCTACTGTCATTCCAATGAAGTTTCATATCCTGCAAGATTTTCATCCAAGGGACTTAGAAAATTTTAGGGATATGACCTGTATTCACATTCCTCATTCATGTATTCATATTTTCCATTATTAATTAGTGAAAATAGTCATACATAACCCATTTTACTCAGGAATTCAACATTCTTTCAATTTAACCACATTTATCTCATAAACAACAACCAACTCATCTTCACTGATAAACATTCAATAGACATTACAAGTAATAACACTTATATATTTAGTGAAGAATCTCAACCAACCAACTAAATGAGGGAAAAATCCTTTCCTCCCAACCTTAGGCTATGATTCTTAGTGTCTTTCTACAACATGAAACCCCCGTGCCAAGCCATGATACCACCAGGGGACTAATTCAGCTGACTACCAAATTAATAAAATGGTTCAGGAAGGTTACTCTCCTTCGCTCCAATGGAAACAACAGAAGTTTCCCTGTTCCCACTGAGCTCAGGACCTCCATGAGTTTATCAGGTACCTTCCCAATTATATTTCTTATTCACAAGGGAGTTTTTTCTTTGCTACACAATCCCTTAACGACCTCCCCTTACCAGTGCCATTTTATTTCTAGTAAGTACCAAGTCACGATCCTCTACTTCTCCAGCATGGATCTGGGTGTTCTATGTTCTATGGTGACCATTACTCTCTTGGGGAAGTTTCCTGTTTTCCTCAAAGAAACTTCCCAACTACTCTACTACTCAGAGTTGTATACGTGAACCTCTCTACTCACTGCACCATGTATTTGTGATTCTATAACTCACTATGTCACAATTTCCCTCTATGAGAACCAGTCTTCTTAGCACCTGCATGTTGGTTATATTCCACTCCTCAGGTGGTTGTAGTTTCTACCACACATGTTCTCTTAGTTTCTGTCTCCTCCCATATTACCATATATTTCGAACTATGCTCTCCAATTCTACGTGATGTTTTCCACCTTTGGCCTATTCTTTCATCTATCCTCAGGATTCTCATGGTCTACTGTCATACGCAACCCTCCATTTAGTCTCCTGAATTCAAAGGGGAAATCCATGTAGGTCTTTTTGTCTAGGGTTTTAGTTGACCCTTCATGCCTCTAAGTACCAAATATGCCAACAATTATAACTGCTCAACCACCCAATATTGACCTCCATAACTGGTCACGTGGTCTTATGCATTCCAGGTGCCTTAGCAGGTGGTGTATTCAAGTTTTGCAAGTGTAGGTTGGAATTTTGAGAAAACTTCTTATTTTCTTCATTGAAACTTCTCACTTCCACCTCACCAGTCCCACTTGTGGTATCATGGATAGTACTCAAGGATTTCTTTCCCAGTCAGTTGTCTAATAATTTTCATTAATTATAAACATAATTACATGCTTCATAATCACAATATATGAAGTCTTAGCATAATTATAGTTTTGGGTAAAACATGGTGTTACATTCTCATATATATACAAATTTTACACATCAAAAGAAAATGGGAATGTCATTCTCATGGAATATTCTAGTTCCCAAGTAGCCTCATCTACTCCAAAGTGCTTCCATTGCACCTTGACCTGCACAATGACTCGATTTCGGAGCAATGTTTCTCTCCAGTCTAGGATGCATTGAGTTTCGGGATATAATTCTCCCTAGATTTCCACATGTATAATAGTCCAATCAATAAAATGATTAGAATCACAAACATACTTCTTTAATAAAGATACATGGAACACATTGTGAGATCTAACAGTAGGTGGAAGGGAAATTCTATAGGCTACCGATCCCACTATTTCCAAGACTTCAAACAATCCACAAAAGTGGGGTTCTAACTTAGCATAAGTCCCCATTCTTAGGGATCTCTTGTTAGATTTTACCTTGAGATACACATGATCTTCCACCTTGAAATCCTTATGATTTATTTTGTTGTCTACATATCTCTTTTGCCTATATTGGGATACCTTCAAATTCTTCATTATCTTGATCATTGCCTACTCCATCTCCTTCAACAATTCTAGTCCAAATGTGATCTTGTCCACTGGACTGTCCCAACTAATTGGAACTATGCACTTTCTACAATAAAATCCCTCAAATGGGATCATCTTCAATGATTCTTGATAACCATTGTTATAGGAAAACTCAACCAAGGGTAGAGATTCTTCCCATTGCTTGGGTTGATGCATAACATGCATCCTCAACATGTCCTCCAACACTTTGTTCACCCTTTTGGCATGAACATCTGTTTTAGGATGGTAGGCAATGATAAATTCTTGTTTCATTCCTAATCCTGCAAAGAATCATTTTCATAAGATTGAAGTAAACTTTTCATCTCTATATGAAATTATAGTCCTGGGTAAACCATGCAATCTGAAAATATCCTTCACAAAAATGTCAACAACATCTATAGCTTTTAAAGTAGACTTGATGGGAATAAATTGAGTTTCATTGCTCAAATTATCCACCACTACCATGATTGAATCATGTTTCCTAACGGTCTTCATCAAACCAGTAATAAAATCCATGGATATTGTCTCCCACTTCCATTCTGGAAATGGAAAAGGCTTCAATACTCCTGCGGGATGTTTGTGTTCAACTTTGACTTGTTGACACTCCAAACACTTGGAAATATATTCAGCAATGTATTGCTTCATTATTGGCCAGTAATATAACTTCCTTACCATTGCTATCATCTTCTTATAACTAGGATTACCCACATAAGTTCTCCTATGAAATTCATCCATGATTAGGTGTTTCGGGTCTACTGAATTAGGCACATACGACCTATTGTTATACAACAATGAACCGTTAGTTGAAAGTTGACATCCTTCATACTTTTTCTCATTGGGTTCTTGTTGTAGTCCCTCTCTTACTTGATTGAAAAAATCACCCTCTTTTAAGAGGATTCTAATCCTTTGCTTAATTTCATACTCTCCTACACTTGTTGTTGCTAAGTGTATTGTCTGCACACTTTGATTGAGTGCATCTGCCACTCTTTTTTATTTTCCTTTTATGTTTTTTATCTCAAAATCAAACTCATTAATCAACACCATACACCTAGATTATCTATCATTCAATCATGGCTAATAAAACAAATACTTTAGACCAAAATGGTTGGTCATCAAGACAAACCTTCTTCCAAGCAAGTAATGTCTCCACATCTTTAACACATGAAAAATTGTTGCAAGATCCAAATCATGGGTGACATATTGTTTCTCATGCTCATTTAGCTTTCGTGATTCAAAAAATATCACTTCCCCTTCTTGCATGAGAACTCCATCGAGTCCTTTTTTGCAGGCATCGGTAAAAACCGAGAAATCTTTCTTAGGGTCTACAATGTTCAAAACAGGGGTGTTGGTCAAAATATGCTTCATTTGCTAAAAGTTGGATTCACACTATGTTGACCATACACATTTCTTTCCTTTCCTCTATAAGGCACAAGCTTCAAAAATTTGAGGTGAGACATAACTAAGATTAGATCTAGGTTCAACCAAAATAGAAATGGGTTGCTTGGAAATCATACCTTCCAACTCCACTATAGAATCTTGGTGGTCTTCTTGTTGATTTTCCACAGGCAACATATATCCTATGCACACATATGGCTACATCATCGACTGTACTAGATTCCTAAACATGATAAACCTTGTTTTTATGCTTTTTGTGAGGACAATCTCTTAACAAATGATCCTCTCCACAACCCCAACATTGTACAGGTCCTTTCTTTGACTCCTCTACTCTTTCCCTTTCCTGCTCTATTGGCCTATTTCCACTTAGAGATGGAAATTTTTGTCAATGTGCACTTCTACTTGGTTGAACGAACTAAGCACATTTCCTCAAATTATTATATGGGGATGATTTGAATTCCTTCTTCTGAATTATGATCTTATCTTTTCTTTTCCAGACCCTATAAGGCTCATGTGTATGCTTGGATTGATCATAACAATACTTGGCCTTCCTAATAGTATCCTCTAGGGTATTAGGATCATAAAATTAAATTTTGTCCTGGTAGGACTGTGGTAACCCACTGAGGAAATGTTGTATCCTAGTCTTCTCATCCTTGAAGTAAGGAACATGCCTCAATAAATCTAAAAACATCTTGTCATATGCTTCCATGGTAAGTTTCCCCAACTTTTGTTCATGGAATTCTTTAATCTTTCCCTCGAAGTACTTTTTTGACACGTATGCTTCCTTGAAATACTTCTCAAATTGCTTCGAGGTCAGCTTGCTCTTTCAATCCTTTGAATTCCTTGAGGTCCTCCCACCATATGGAATCTCCTCCATTCAGATTGAAGATGGTTATCTTTGCATCTCTGACTTTGTATTATCAGTGTAATCGTGTACTCGAAAATACTTTCTTAGCCCCAACATCCAAGCCTTGACTTCTTCTCCTTTATTTGTTTATTCATCAAAGGTAGGCAGCTTATCCTTATTGAACTCCTTTGTCATAGAACTCTATGAGTGTCTCTTTTTCTTCTTCCTGGGAACACTTGACTCAATATCACTGTTGGATATTTTCTTAGTATCCTTCCCAGTAAATGACTCTATGGAAACACTTCTACTCACTTTATTTTTCCTTTCATCCTAATGCCTCTTCTTGGAAGAAATTCTTCCTATATTTTTATGGCCTAATCCATGTTTCTGGGCATTTGAAGGGGTTTTCAATATCTTTGATTGTTGTAGTTTTGCATTACTATTGATTGGAACTTGCTGCATATGCTTTTGGATTTCTGACAAGCCCTGCAGTAACACTGCATTCATCTCTGCATGGTCATCCTGAGCTCTCATGAGCCTCTCATTGTCTACCTTCATACTTCTAATAGTGGCTACCAAGTCTAAATGGGTTTAACTATCCCTCTGACCATCAAATTCCTCATCTCTAACGTGTGAGGTATCTTCCATGCTATGTTGCAGCATTCACATCTACTCCCTTTCATTATGTCTTATGTGATGAAGCAATCAAACATTATTATTTTATTTGTAACATCCCCATTATAATCCCTAGTTTAATTAATGCTTATGTGGATACAATAGGTGGCTATGGCCAAGAAATGTATTATGTGAATTGTATTTCAATGTTTTAATAATAAAAATGTGATGTGAGTTTATAAGGGGACATGGAAAATATATGGAGGATGAATTAATCCACAAGAGGGGGAAGTGTCTAGGATAATGGTCAAGATGGGTCAAAGGTGGAATTACCCATGTATAACAATTTAACCCATTTTCCTAAACTTGCCAATTGTATATGAACCTTCTGATTTTCTAATTGGGTGTTTCCAAAGCCAATCATTGAATACTTGTAAGAGGGTGGGTGTGATTGGTCACATCCTTCTGATTGAGTGTTTCCAAATCCAATCATTGAATTCATGTATGAGTTTGGGTGTGATTGGTCACGTCCCATAGTTATTGGGCACATGGGGGTTGAGTACAACCAGCTTGGGGATGAGTGTGAGTCAAGAAAGGAAAGACACATGAGAGGACTTGGTATGGGTTGGGACAGGACTCGAAAGAGGAAAGGAAATAGAAATAGGAGTTGGTGCAACCATGGAGGGAGAATTCTGGAGCGTAACTGGAGATGGAGAACTAAATATCTCGGTTGTTCGGCCGGAAGAGTGAACTCTTGTGTGAGTTTCACTAAAACAACAAGTGTTTGTTGTTGGTTTACTGATAATTTTCCTAGCAGCAAGTTCCCTTGATTTCCCAGCTGAGAGATTCTAGTTACTTGTGCCAGAGAGACTATTGGCAGCAGGCCGAAGTGGAAACAAGGATGATCGTGGGGAAAGAAAGCGTGTAGAAAGAGAAGCAAAAACTGGAAGGAAACGCAACATGCACGCATGCAAGAAAGCGTGCACAAGGAAAGTGATAGCTGGATGGAGGAACAACACGCACACATGGGAGGAATACCTAATGTCGGTAGGGTTAGGGTTTTTGTAACGAATTGTAATGGCCGAAGAGACAAAGATGTATAAATACCGATATTGAGGTATTTTGGATGAGTTCATTTTTTAGAGTTGAGAGTTCTGTATTTTTGATGGATTTTGTAGTTGTTTCGATTTAGTTAGTAGTTGGCTTTGCATTATCGTAGATATGTATGAGTTGATGCGATATGTAATGTTCTTGTATGAACTACTTTGTAATTTGTTGAGGTAGAGGAGAGGAGAGAAGATAGATATTAAGGATTAGATCATAGGCTGAGGAGCTTGGTGCGATTTAGTTCGCCTTATATAGATCTTACCCATCTGAAGAGAATTGTAAGCGCGCGGCGCTGTAGATGCAGAACTACCATAATAAAAGAGCCGAGAGCCAAATATTTGTGGACATAGCCAAGGGGGAGTGAACCATGGTAATATATGTGTAATGTGATGAATGCATGCATATATTTATCCTCATTTCAGTAGTTAAATATTGTGAGTAATGAATAAATGAGTTATTATATTGTTATGAAATATGGTTGTGTTATTAAGGAAATAAGTTGTTGAAGGTAATGCACAGTCGCGAATAAAAGTAGGTTATAATCACAAGTTATAGTAAATGGATTTGAATACAGATCTCACATTTCATACTCAATACTGGGTTGTAAACACCTAAGTCTTACAACCACCCATTAAATCTATCTCGGGTGAGACTACGCAGCGCATTCTGTGTGATGTGTTGCCTTCTGGTTTACCAGGAGGATCGATAGTTTTAGAGGCTTTGTTGGAAACCCAAAAGAAATGAACCCTAGGTCAATAAGAAGCTCAGAGTAGAATAGAGGAGAGTAACCAACAAATGGTTCTATTTCCGTTGGTAGGAACAAAGGCAGATTGAGTAGCTGAGATAGGTCGAGTGAGAAGAACGAGAAAGGAAAAGAAGAGAGAGATGAGCCATTAGAAGGGAATGTTAAGACTGTGGAACCCTAAGAAAGAAGAAATTGAATTTTGGTTGAGAACCAAAGAACTAGAGTTTGCATGAAACCCTAGAAACCCTAGAATAACACCCTTAGAATAACACCCCGCAAATATCTAGACAAATATGTGTTTACTGATTTACACGAAGTCTTTTTCTGTGATTTTCCACATCTATTGCAGGAGTGGATCCTAAGGTTGAAGGATAACCATGTGATGAACTGGATTCAACAATTAGAGTGGACCCCAGTACAAATTGAGCAGTTACAACAAGTGGACAACAAATTCACCCGTGCAGTAGAATTTTGGCTTGACGGTATTGTGGTAGGCTTCATAACAGAGTTTGCAGTTGACACAGCGAAGTCATTCAGTGCAGCGGAGCACGAATTTCTACGCAGACCTCAAGGAAGGTACATCTTATCACTGTATACTTCTATTAAGATACTTCTATGTAACAAAGGTAGGTGTAATGACATTGGGATCAGACAACTAAACTTCCCTATGTGCATGGGAGAATGGGGGAAGCACTGACAGAGAGAGGAGAAATGGAAGGAGGTAAGGATAAGGGCAAGAAAGAGGAGGAACATTTGGACCCGATCATGATGGACGACGACCAGATCAAGTGGATATTGGCATCAATGGGAAGGATGCATAGCAGAGTACCCTACCAATACAATATGAATACCTAGAAGAGAGTCGTAGCCACGAGGGAAGGCTTGGCGAGTGATGAGGAAGAGGTAGAGGATCTTTGGGTTGTGGAGCATATTGAGGAAATCGTGCATGCAACATATGAAAGGAAGATGAGAGGTCCAAGAGCGGGAGGAGAAGGCAACCATCCTATCCATATTAATGTCATTTTCAAACCCATAAACCCATGTGTGACTAATACACCAAAGAGAAAACCATCGTTTAGACAACCGAACTTCGGAGGAAGTCTGATAGTAGGAAGTACATTTACACAAGGAGCAACAACAATAGGATCCATTCCAGGAAGCAGTAGTCAAGTATCTACACCACACGGAGGAGGCAGTAGTTCAATATTCAGAATGGCAAGACACGACCCCACCATCAGGTTACCAGAATTTCAGGGAGAAGCAGCAGAAGACCCTGAAAATCACTTGTTCATTTGTGCAAAGATCTGGGAAGCAAAACAGATCACTGATGAAGATACCAAAATTGTGCATCTAGCTATTATGCTAAGAGACCGCACGCTAGAATGGTACATGAGTCTAGACACAAACAGTGCCTTGGGGACGACAAGGAAAATGGCTGACATTAAGAATTTATTAATAAATGAGTTCCAGAAGCTGAGCTTAGAGGATCAATACATGAATGAGATGATAAAAATAATATAGAAACCAGGAGAGTCTGTATGGGAGATCGATCAGATATTCAAGCGACTGAAGGGAAAGTTAAAATACCTCATGACCGATATGCAGCATCGGACCTGTTTGTCAACTCACTACTCCTGCACTTAAAATACCCTTTATGACAACATAAATTTCAGACACAGGCAAAGGCTCTGCAGGCGACCTTGGAGCTGGAAGAGAACTAGTACCAATAGACAGACCCAATGATCAAGGAATTAAAGGAGGATTTGAAGAATCTAACATTTTAGCTGAACCAGAATAAGAACAAGGACAAATGAGAAGTTGTTTGGTGTACGACATGCAGGACGGAAGGACACCACAAGAATGAATTCCCAACGTTCGCGCAGTATATGGAAGAAGGTATGGAAAATCTATTACCACTAGGAGGAATATGGTGTGAAATCTACAAGAAACCAGGTCATGACCCTTATCACTGCAATATGATGTAGAAATGCCAAACATTCCCAAAGAGTTCGTATTGCACATTTTGCAAGTCAATGGGCCACGGTGATAAAGATTGCAGAACTATGGAGCTGATGCAAGAAAGGACATCAAATGCATATAGAGTATAGGCCGAGATGATGACTGGACAAGAAGCGTCATAGTTCAATCCATTCCCAGCTCCATACAACACTGCGCAATAGTAGTATAATACTGCGATGCAACCGTACAATAACACACAGTCGCAATACAACCTGACACAGCCTCAGTACAATACCGCACAGTATAATCGGGCGCCACAGTATAACGTGTCGAGAGGTGATTGAGAAAGCTACAGAGGAGGAGGACGAGCCAGAGGAGGTAGAGGATGAGGTAGAGGACCAGTCACATGTCACAATTGTCAATAGCCAGGACATTATGCACGGGAATGTCCACTACCACTAGAAACTTGTATGTATTGTCGCGTATTGGACCATGATGCAGAGGAATGTCTGACCTTACTAGTAAATATTTAGGAAAAGAGGAATCAGAACAACCAGAATGTTCAGTGGATCTCAGCCGAAGCAAGGGATGAAGGACGGAACATCAACATAGTCTCTCATGGAGGAGCTAAAAGAGGCACTAATACAATTCGACAAGAACCAGAACAAAATTTTAGCTAGCCAGACAAGAATTTTAGAAGGAGGACATGTTGTCGACTTCAACTGCACAACAAGACAAGGAAGCACCAGAATACGAGATGCCTCCATCATTGGATCATACCAACGGGATGCAACCCATGGGACAGGTAAGTATAATCAAAGTCTTTTTGCAATCATGTGTAAAGGCATTAAGTGATCCATCATCTGTGAAAATATTGCAAAACATACTAGAAAAATGTAGCAGCAAGACGAAAGAAAAGATAGAACCAAAAATAGTTAATCACCTACACACAAGAAGAAGAACAAGTAGGGAATTTAGACTGAATGCTAACATTGGGGATTTCAATATGGGAGATTGTTGGCCCTTGACCAAGTTGTGGGAGATACTTGGTGATATTTGACCGTTTTTGGGACTTCGACGCCCTATCGAAGGAAGCGCGCAAAATGAAGCAGAGATCACGGGATCTCGGTCCACTTTTGGGCCCCTTTTTAGGGTTTGGGTTAATGTAATGGGAAAGGGATGTCGACCCATGGGTTTACCCATGCTTAGGCCCACTTTTGTATGTATAAATAGATGTATAGGCAAGGTAGAAGAGAGTTGATGGCTTAGTGCTAGTAATTAGATCTGTGTGATCGAATGTGGATTGTAAATGCTCTATGCATGATTGTAAGAGACTTGCAGAGCTCAGTGCAAGTTGTTGTAGGAGGTTGTGAAAGGATTTGTGTTGAAGCGCAAGGAAGAAGGATATAGCGAGCTACGCAGATGTTTTGTCCTATGCGGAGTAAGGGTTGTTGAGGCTCTGTGTTGTAACTGCTTGACCGAGATAATAAATAAGAAGAGTTGGTGGATGTAGCCCCAGGGTGGGGGTGAACCACGTAAATCTGTGTGTGATGCTTTGTGCTTTGATTCAATGTGTTTACTTCTTCTTCTGCTAAGTGCTTTGATATTTGTAGGAATATTTTCTCATGCTTTGTGCTCCTAGATGTGTATGAATGTTAGATATGATGTGTATGAAGATGCTTAGTGCCGATCTACTAGGTTTGATCTATCTTATTGTTGCTAAGTGATTGAATACTATAGATTAGTCTGAATGTTGCGAAGCTCTCTTATAAGTGAAGTGGTTATTGAATGTATCTTGAGGAACTAATGGTGCTAAGTGCTATAGTAAGTTGTATAATCACATATCTATGTCCCAGCTAAGGTTATAGACACCTGATTCTTGCAACCACCCCTGCCTCTACCTCAGGTGAGAATTCATCTACTTCACAGGTGTTGCCGAAAGGGCCAGTAGTTAGGGTTTTTTTGGTGCGATGTTGTAGCATTGAACTCTAGTTCTGACCCTATGCCAACAAATGGTTCTGTTGTTGGGATTGGAACTGTGATTGCTAGGAACTGACAAAGAAAATATTTGTGCAAAGATTTGATCTAGAAACCAGGAAATCTCTGTGCGTAGATCTTTTGCCCTAGTGCGCAGTGTTCTACTTAACCTGTGAAGCTTTGTACCAAGAAAGAAAGGTTAGATCTGCAGAAAAGAGGTAAGATCTATAATATTTGTGCTCTGATAGAGGTAAGAATAGTCAAAAGTTTTTAGATCTGGAAGCTTTTTGCTCTGCAAAAGTAAAATAAGTGAATTTTTTTGTTCCTAGAGTATGAATCTAGGTATATTTGATAGATTCTGTCCTAGCTTGGAATATAGGACTCTGATAGATGAAAGAAAGTTTGATATGAATAGATTTGATAGATATGTTAGACCTATGCATAGAAAGAATGTTTGGACTAACAAGTGGATGCAGGATCCTCGAAAGAAACTTTTGCAGGCTAGCTACCATAACCCTAGTGTGCAGTACAGAAGAGGTTGGGTATAATTTAAAAGAAAGAGAGGATTAACCCTCTGTTACAGTTGCAGAAGACCGGGACATCTTGCTAAGGAATTCCCTGGTGGAAGACCTAGTTGTCTCTGTTGAAAAACTTTGGACCATGAAGTATTAGATTGCCCTAGAATGATTGTTAAAATGGAAGGCATGAATCTGAAAGAAGAAAACCCTAAGGCAAATCCAAAAATAATAGAACCCCAGAGAGAATCAGACAAGATGTTACTACAGATACAAGACACCTTGAATGATCACCGACATGTTAGATTATTAGAGGTTTTTAACAAGAAAGAATGCATCGAGGTAAGAATAGGAGACTTTGACGTTGACTGTGTTCTAGATGAGGAAACACAGGTGAACTTTATGACAGAAAGAACTTGGGAAGCTATAGGGAGGCATGTTATGACCCCTTCACTGAGTGGAATAGGGTTATTCAGAGGGAAACTAGTGAACCTATGTGGAAGGCTCAATCAGATATCTATGAATGCTAATGGAACTTCAACAGAAGAAGATTTTGAGATTATCAAATTTATTGAGGACAGCGCTCCATTTACTATGTTACTTGGAAATCCTTGGATTGAAAGAGATCAAGCCAGAAAGAAGGAAGAAGAAAAAAATTTAGAACAGTAGAGACAAGAGTTAAAAGACTTCATGACCAGAAGGATCACACAATTGATTGAAGAACATGAGAACATATTGAAGCTATATCACACTAGGAACCCAGATGTCAAAGTTATCAGAACATCAGAGGACTCACGGAAGACTGAAGTTTCTATCTCAGATAAAGAAGAGATTTTATACCTGAACCCTAAGAAAGAACCTCAGCAACGCGAAGTAACTATATCCAAGGAAAATAAGAGCTAGAATGGGAAAATAACTACTGAAAAGCTCACTGGAAAGAAAGCTAGAAAGTTAAGTAAGAAGAAGGCAAAGATTCAAAAGTTGCAGGAGATTCCAGACAGAACATCACAGAAAGAAAACTTGCAGAATGGGAGCTTCATCGATATATCAGAACAACGACCTATGGAACTTCATCGTACATAAGCGATATAGTCGTTGGACCGATATACCAGTTTGACTTCCTCCTCGAACGGACAGAAAAGCATTAAAGGATCATCACTAGACCATTGGACCGCACCATAATGGACAGATCAATGTTAATGGAAGCTTCATGCCCGTTGCAAGCAGACCTTTGCCGAATTTCTTATTTAGTTCGTCGCGCCATGCACGAAGAACACTTTTTCCAACTGAGAATTAGAATCCCACCGAATAGTAGTTGTATACAGTGGTCATTGCGATCTGGTTTGTCATCCTAGTACAGTATCTGAGATCACTATGAACCCGGACTAATTTTTCTCTCTGAGCGCATATTTCTGACGAATTTAGCGCAGCCGTGGAATTTTCAAGAGAGGTACTCTCTATCCTCAGAACCGAAAGAGTCATCTACAGGTTTACAGACATCCTCGACGAGAGGAGTGCAAGCCTCCCTATCAACTGCTCGAGCAGGAACATCCCGAGCCGACACATAACACAGAACCAAACATAAAGATGATATGGCCAATGCGAGGTTGGTTCTATCCATCCTACCTTATTACATACCACCTTTGAGAGGTGTGATCAACAGAGATATCATGCCTAGAGACTTCGAGTGCACTCTAGTCACTATGTACCTGCCGAAAGGGGTACGCGCAGTCCGCGTAAATCAAGACAAGATTGTAGCATTGAAGTTTAGTGACTTCAACCTGGGGGATTGTAAAGTCTACAACACACTTTCCCCATACAAGTACCTAACCAAAACCAAGGGTAAGAACTCAAATATCATTCCTCAGCAATGGACTATGAACCTCTCACAGTCCACTTTGTTGAACGTCATGAAGATCCCACATTTCGGATGTCACCAAGAAGTCAATGTTTGTGTTAAGATACTCCTGGTGAGCTACCACAGAGGATACCTATGGTTGAACTGTCACATCACATTTGATCCAGTGCTAATCAATAGGATCACATGTATTAGCATGCAGGTCCCTGATCCCCATGACTACTATCCTAGAAAGACCACAAATCGCGCTCTTTCTCAGAAGATCAAAGAATCTTATGGCGATGTTGAGAAAGGAACGTGAGGCTACAAGGTAGCCTCTATTCAAAGTGGCGCAGTGCACCTTGCATGTCAGTTGATTGTAGAGAATCTCGTTCATAAGAATCGAACCATGCACGTATCCAACTTTGTAGTTGACCTCGCAGGAAAGTGCGCAGAGAGACTACAAATGAACTGGGCGAAGTACCTAGTGAGTCAACTAGAGATCAACTGCAGAGAAGCCCAGGATCAGGGGCATGAATTCCATTTTAGCTGTCTCTTGTTACTTATAGCTTATGTTGCATGGGAGCTACCAGAAGATGCAACCTTCTCAGACCTCGACTCTTTTGAGCCCTTAGCCGCGAAGTTCAGTAACTTATGGTACTCGAATGATATGAGAAAACAATGGAAATCCAATGTTGTATTCCACACCTATTATAATCAATTGAAGAACGCCATTCAGTCTGAGCCTCGGATAACCCCGAATACCCTCTTTAGGTTCAGGCCCTTAATGAAGTTCAGCGTAGACCACCACTTTATTTACATAATAGCACACATTGATGAGAACAAAGAGTAGTTACAGTCTTATTATAAGCTGACAGAAGAAGACCTGAAGGTAATCACCAAGCAATGGTCGACAGACCTCCTTGTTTCAACAGACCCTGTAGAATTGTCTGACATCGACAGCCCAGAAGCTGCGCAGGATACACCTGGGCCCAGTAAGACGAAGAAAACAACGAAGACAAAGAAGGATGAGGAAATACAGGATATAGACAACAGATATGTAAGGGACGCATCCATTTCACCCGAGCAAGAAGGTAATGATGAAGAAGTCGAACAGAGGCCAGAAGACAAAAGAGAGTCATCAAAGAAAAGGAAGGTTTTACCTCTGAAACCTTCCTCCCAGAAGAAACCTAGAACCCCTATAACCAATATGAATACCATGTTCACCCCATATGACTTCAGTTTCCTCCTCGCCACTATGAATGAAGATATAGAAGAAATAACAGAAAAGAAGGAAGCCAAGCAAGAGGCATTGTACAACAGAATTGAGAGCAAGCTCCAAGGAGTGCAGCAGGCACTTTGGTCTAGCCGCACAGTCTCCACTACGCCCCTACCAGAAGGAAAAGTAGAAGAGGTAGATGAACCAGTTCATCTACGTAATATTTCTACCACAGTCGAAGCACGCCTTCGAAAAGCACAGGAAGAAACCACGCAGGCCACCCAGGCCTTAAAGCAAGCACAGGAGGAAATCAGTGAGTAGCGTCAAGCTACACAACAAGAGAGGGATGCTCTCCAAGCAAAATTGGAAGAAGATGGAGGAAAGATCCAAAAGGAAAAGGAGTAGCTTCTCGTGAAGCATATCAGGATCAAAGAAGAAGTCAACAGAGCATTTTTCTCTGTGACCGACTTAGAGAAGAAAGCATAAGAACCCTTAGAACACCAAGTGATGAAGATTGTTGAAGTTATTCAACAACTTCAACAAAGATTCGTAGAGTTAGAGCTTCAGACCATACCAATTACCCCGCAAGAAGAGCACGAACAACGAGAAATGACTTCCCAGAGCACAGTAGAAAGGATTAAATCACTCACTGAGGAATGCAAACAATTAAGTAGCAGAAGTGCGCAGATACATGAGAACCTAATCGAGAATCCTGAATTGCACAAATTGGAGTCGTAGCTCCAGGAGGTGAAGCATGAAGCCAAAAATCTACAGGTGCAGCTAAAGGCCCTATCTTCCATAGAGAAAATGAAATGGTCTTCCGAGAAACACATAGCACAACAACAGATCCATATAATCCAGAGCAAGGTAATGGAAGTAACTCAACAACTTCAACCTTTGCAGGATAAGGCATGTCAGCTATTTATAGAGACCGAGAACATAGGAATAGAGCTGGAACAGGTCGTAAATTCAGCACAACAATGCCTAGAATGTCGCACTCATCCAGGAGTTCACTGAGCAAGAAGAATTTTCAATGCAGCAGGTCAAAGCATCTTGAGCCAAGCTCGAGGCGTTCGAAGAAAAATTGATTAGACCTGAGTGACTCGGGATGAGTCACATGTGAGTGTTGGGGGCCTGTTGGCCCTTGACCAAGTTGTGGGAGATACTTGGTCATATTTGACCATTTTTGTGACTTCGATGCCCTATCAAAGGAAGCATGCAAGACGAAGCATAGATCATGGGATCTTGGTCCACTTTTGGGCCCCTTTTTACGGTTTGGTTTAATGTAATGGGAAAGGGATGTCGGCCTGTGAGTTTACCCACCCTTAGGACCACTTTTGTATGTATAAATAGATGTCTAGGCAAGGTAGAAGAGAGCCGATGGCTTAGTGCTAGTAATTAAATCCGTGTGATCGAATGTGGATTGTAAATAATCTGTGCATGATTGTAAGAGACTTGCAGAGCTCAGTGAATGTTGTTGTAGGAGGTTGTGAAAGGCTTTGTGTTGAAGCACAAGGAAGAAGGATCTAGTGAGTTGTGCAGATATTATGTCCTGTGCGGAGTAAGGGTTTTTGAGGCTCTGTGTTGTAACTACTTGACCGAGATAATAAATAAGAAGAGTTGGTGGACGTAGCCCCAGGGTGGGGGTGAACCACGTAAATCTGTGTGTGATGCTTTGTGCTTTGATTCAATGTGTTTACTTCTTCTTCTGCTAAGTTCTTTGATATTTGTAGGAAGATCTGCTTATGCTTTGTGCTCCTAGATGTGTATGAATGTTAGATTTGATGTGTGTGAAGATGCTTAGTGTTGATCTACTGGGTTTGATCTAGCTTACTGTTGCTAAGTGCTTGAATACTATAGATTAGTGTGAATGTTTCGAAGCTCTATCTTATAAGAAAAGTGGTTATTGAATGTATCTTGAGGAACTAACGGTGCTAAGTGCTCTAGTAAGTTGTATAATCACATATATGTGTCCCAACTAAGGTTGCAGACACCTGAGTCTTGCAACCACCCTTGCCTCTACCTCGGGTGAGACTTCATCTGCTTCGCAGGTGTTGTTGAAAGGGACGGTATTTAGGGTTTTGTTGGTGCGTTGTTGTAGCATTGAACCCTGGGTCTGCATCTATGCCAATAGAGACATAATACTGGATCTAGGATCGGAAGTGAATGTATTACCAAAGAAGACATGGAAATGCATGGGAGAGCCAACATTAGGATACTCACCTTTTCAATTGAAACTAGCAAACCAACATAGAGTCCTACCAATTAGTAGACTGAAAGGAGTGACCATAGACCTTGACGAAGTACGCACTAAAGAAGACTTTGAAGTCATTGAAATAGTGGATGGCACAACACTGTATCCAAAATTGCTTGGTATGGATTGGGCGTTTGACAACCAGGACATAATAAATTTGAAAACTGGGAAAATGGCATTTGAGTCCAGAGAATATAGGGTCATCACACCATTAGACCCATCAGAAGGGGAGAGGTTTGTAGAACCTACTTGCCTAGACTTAGAGGAAATCATCCAGTTATACAGAAAAACTACGCGCGATGAGGATTACATAAACCCAACTACAGATGGGGAACTAAGTTGGTGGAGAATTAATTCATGTGCAACAGACTCAGACATAGGTTTAAAGAACTAGCAACAGAGGCTACATGAAGTATCCACTCAAATATTTACAGTAATAGACCACGCAGTAAGATGGGTAGGCATAGAAATCAAGGAACCACCTAGTTTCCATGGATTAAATGATTTGGAAAAATTCTTGACACAATACGAAGATGCAGTATTCGAGAACCAGATACTGTTATCACTTGACTTAGCACTTAAGGCCACACCCGCAAGATGGTGGGGTACACACAAGGAGACAATCACATATTGGTACCAATGTAAGCGGTTACTATGCATAAGGTTCGGCGTAGAATGGAAAAACAACAAACAACATAAGTATGAAGGACAAGGGACACCAGCAGAACACTTGGAGAAGTGCAGAACGTTGTGGAAAATGACACCTCCAGAGGAATGGCATCATTACTTCATACACACTCTAGAGGGCATACTAGCGAATTGGTATACAGACCAGTAACTATGACCTGGACGACATTGCAACATAATTTTTCTATCACTTTCTCATTTGAACATGAGAACCCCAACATAGAAGCAACCCTTAAATGGATCAGAGGGGTAATATTCATCAAAGAACGAGAAGTACAATTGATCATAGAAGAACAATAGTGGAACAAACAGACTGTCAAGGACCTGTTGGCATGTTACCATGTACAGGAAGAAGCACCAAATGAATATGATCCACACGATATTTAGATCGAAGAAGTAGAAGGAGAAAGAGACATGGAAGGCCCACCCATAGAATCTGAAGTAATTTCCGCACCAATCAAGGTAAAGAAATTAACATCAGGACAGTTGAGCAGCCCAAAATGGCCAGCATTGGGGATTAATGGGATGAGCAAACAATAGAAAGCATCACATATTTTTTGCACGAATACAGTGACCTATTTCCCACAACATTTACAGAGATGAAGGGTATAGTCGGAGAACTAGGAGAAATGAAGATACCACTCAGACCTGAACCAAGACTTATTAGACAGTGACCCTACAAATTGAACCCAATATATAAACAGAAAGTCAAAGCTGAGATCGATAGGATGCTCGAAGTCGGCATCATAGAACCATTTGAGGAGTCATAATGGATAAGCCCAATGGTAGTACAGTACAAGAAACAAACAGGGATCAGGATATGCGTCGACTTAAGGAAGTTGAACGATGCATGCCTGCACGACCCATTCCCTACACCATTCACAGATGAAGTGTTAGAGAATGTGGGAGGACATGATGATTACTCATTTATCAATGGATTCTCAGGCTATCATCAAATTAAGATAACATAGGAGGACAGATACAAAACCACATTTGCGACAAAATGGGTATCTTATCAGTACACAGTCATGTCGTTTGGACTGAAGAATGCACCAAAAATATTCTCCAGAGTGGTCATCGCATCATTTAAATAATTCATCCATCAATTTCTTGAAGTCTACCTAGATGATTGGACAGTCTATAGTTTATTGAAAATTCATGTGGAAGTTTTACGACTGATATTAGAAATATGTAGACAGTGCCAGATCTCATTGAATATAAAGAAATGCATATTTGGAACACCGTTTGGGATATTATTAGATCATATGGTATGCAAATAAGGTCTATTAGTAGATCCAGCAAAGATCACAGTCATTGTTAACTTGCCAGCACCAAAAATAGTTCGTCGGCTAAGAGCGATGTTAGGACACACAAGATACTACAGCAAATTCATCAAAGAATACATGCAGATCACTACACCGATGGAAAAGTTGTTATGGAAGGATACAAAGTTTCAGTGGAATTACGAGTGTCAACATGGTCTGGATATCTTGAAGTAAAAGATGGTTACCACACCGATATTAGTATTTCTAGACTGGGAGAATACATTCCACGTGCATGTAGATGCATCAACGATAGCAATTGGAGCTATCTTGGCGCAGATAGGAGTAGGATACTTGGATCACCCAATATCATTTGCAAGTAGAAAGCTATCTAACTCAGAACAGAACTATAACACTACAGAAAGAGAAGGCCTAGCCATGGTCTATGCACTGTAGAAGTTCATGCATTACTTATTGGGAAAACACTTTAAGATGTTCACAGATCACTCAGCCTTGAAATACCTAGTCAACAAGCCAGTGTTGGGGGGTATAATCTATCAATGGTTACTGTTATTTCAATAATTTGACTTGGAAGTAATAGTTAAACCAGGAAAATTGAACACAGGACTTGACCACCTATCAAGGGTCACGAATGGAGAAGAACCTACGAATTTAGCAGACAACTTTCCGGATGCACAGCTATTCTTAGTAGATATTGCTGATGAATAATTTGCAGACATCATTCAATACTTGATTACAGGTATTACACCGCAAGAATACATCACCACGCAGAAGAAAAACCTGGTAATCCACGTGGTCGACTATCAACTGACTGTAGGACATTTATATAAGATGGGCGTAGATATCATCTTGCAAAGATACGTGTTAGAACACTAAATACCAAGAGTCTTAGCAGAATCCCATGAGGGAATAGCAGGAGGGAATTATGCAGGTAAAGATACTGTACAGAAGGTATTGAACGCAGGACTATGGTGACCAATGATTCACAAAGACTCAAAGGAGTACTGTCAAGGATGCGACGTCTGTCAATGGGTAGGTAAACCCAATATAAGGGATGAGATGCCATTGCGACCACAAGTAACATTACATGCATTTAACAAGTGGGAATTAGACTTTTTGGGACCAATCAACCCACCCACAAAAAGAACAAGGGCTCGGTACATTATCACTGCGATGGAATACTTAACAAGATGGGCGGAAGCCGCACCAGTAAAAGATTGCAGTGCACTTTTTGTTTGAACATGTAGTCACCATATTTGGGTGCCCAAGAGTTTTGATGAGCGACCAAGGCATGCACTTCATAAACAACACCATCCACATGATGACTGAAGAGTTTGAAGTCCATCATCAAAAGAGCACACCGTATCATCCACGGGCAAATGGCACAGTGGAAGCCTTCAACAAAATTCAGGAGAATGTGTTGACAAATATTTGTAACATCAACAGAGATGAGTGGGACCTCAAAGTACTAGCATTATTATGGGTATACAGGACTACATGGAAAAAGTTGACAAGGCACACACCATTTAAACTAGTTTATTTCCAAGAAGCAGTGGTTCCATTAGAATTCTTAATACCAATCTTGCGCGTAGCAGCCATCACACAAATGATCGAATGAGGTGTAGTACAGGACAAAATGAATCAGTTACTAACCATGGAGGAAGACCGAATCTTAGCAGGATTCTACCAACAAGTTCAGACGGCCAGAGACAAGGCTTGGCACGATAGACACATCAAGAAGAAAACATTCAAGGAAGGAGACCTAGTATTGATGTATGACAACAAATCATTTCAACACCCGAGAAATCTCAGAATGCATTGGTTAGGACCATACGAGGTAAAATATGTCATAGATGGAGGAGCTGTATAGTTAAGAGATTTAGTAGGCATAGAACTCAGAGGAATGATCAATGGGAGTCGACTGAAGTCATACAAGGATTGTCGACCATCTACCACGTAGTAAAAAAAGAACAAAAAGGAAACAAAACCAAAGCGGGCTCAGTGCGCCAGAGGTAGAAAGGCCACACGAGTTTAGAAACACAAATTCAGAAAAGGATAACAGTCACATCAAAAGGGAAACAAGAGGGAAAAGGAAAGTTGACAAAAGAAGTACGACAAGACAAAACTAGGCGAAATTAAAGGACAGAAAGGACCTATGGGACACCACATTAATCGCGCCAAATGGAGTCGGAAAAATAGAAGTAATGGCAAGTACAAAACTGTCAGAGATGCATTGAACCCGTAGTTATGGTGCATTAAAACCATGATGGAGGAAGCGTCCTCGACAAGCCTCATGGGAATCCGATACAACACGCGAGCATCAGAGCAACTAGTCTATTCACTAAAGGAGAACAGACAGATAGCAATACCAACTAGAATGCACAGAGAGAGGATACATAGATCATAGAAGTTATTTGAACCCAACGAACGTTCAACAATCACCGCTATGGAACCACCAAATCCAATAGAAGCAAGCCAAAGTGCTAGACCAACCAAGGTTCAAACTAAGTCACGAGGACCATTGGAAGAAGGTGAACAGTAGCTGTCGGAGGTCATAAATATTGATGAAATCCCATCCCCACAAACGATACCAGTAAAATCCATGCCGATACTGGAGGAAATCCAACAGCCAACAACAGAGGCCATGAATATAGATACGCTAGTAGTGACGCAGGAGCCACAAAACCAAGAAGAAGAAACCCTGAAAAAGATGCAACCAAAGAAGACAGAAGAAGCTTTGAAATTCAATGGCATGGTGCCGAAGCTGACAGCAACAGTGGAAACAGATGAGTCTCAAACGACCATCTCAGAACACTGAGTGGGAGAGACAGATGAAGATGTCTCGGCTTGGCCAAAATGGGTTACAGATGAAGATGTCTCGGCTTGGCCAAAATGGGTTACAGAGGAGAAATTGGAAGCCACTGGAACTTCGAGCCAGCCACCACTGCAGCAGAAAGACAAAATACAAATACCAAGGTCACCTCGCAAGAAACTTGCAACATAAATTGTTCTACCGCGCATACCAGCTGGTGTATAGGTAGGACCAGAGCTACTGGTCCATGTTGGGAAGCTCAAATATTCAGAACACGATGTAGCAGACAAAGCCAAGTTCTCAGAACTTACACAGAGGGTATTTACACAGACCATGGGTACAACTCGAGTTGGAGAACTGATCAACTAACCATACCAGTGGGCAACTGGGCTGGAGAAAACGGGAATTCTAGGTCTGCATGACCTACCACATTTTGGTAGGGACCAGAATGCAACAACATGCGTCAAACAACTATTAGCAGTTACACATGGAGGGGATGTATGGATGGACAATCTTGTCCCCATAACCGTTGAGCTTATTGCGCAAATAACAGGCTTACAAATTCGGGGTATGGATCCAGCGTTGTTTTTCGATGACAAAACCAAGGAGAAAACGCTAGCAAAAGAGATGAAGAAGAATTATGGCACCGCCAGGGGGACAAGAGGGATAATCATCAAAAGGATCAACAATGCAGCCACACAATTGGGTGCGAAAATCTTAGCTTACAAGCTATTGAGAAAATGCCGCAGTGAGGAAGTCCCAGCTAGAGTTGTTGCAGTTGCAGCCCAATGTGCAGAAGGAACCTCAATGAGCTGGGCACCATACTTATTGAACTTTTTCCTAGAGTACTGCAAGGATGTGCAGGACCTAGACACAAAGTTCCACTACTCATAGTTGATTACCTTAATAGCCTTCATGGGATGGCAGGAGCCAAGGTATGTAGTTTTTTGTACTAGACCAAAGCCGCAGGGAGAGAGATACTTGTTTCTCAGAGCTAGTCTAGAATTGAGGAGAAAGAAGGAGAACAAATCCATTTTTTAGGGATACCTATGTGACCTACAGGAAGCCATCTCCAAGACGTGGAGAATTACACCATAATCTATCGCGTGATACGCGAACAACGCCAAATTCCAGGCAACATGACAAACAATGTGGATACAAGGAAATAATGATCCGATGAAAAGGTGGCTACAGATGCACTACTGCATCATAGAGGGTGATATTTACATGGTCATTAGTGAATGGCCCAAGGAATGGAGGATTCCATCCATTACCCAAGAAGTGTCGAAAAGAACAGCTGAGGAAGAGGCAGATTAGGGAGAAGCACAACCTCCAGAAATCCAAGTGCCCAAGAAACCAAGAACGGGCCAAGGCAAGCCAACACAGGTAGACGAAGGGCCAAAGAAGACAGGGACCCAAAAGGGGAAGAAGGAGAATACACAGCCGACCAGGGAATAGAAGAAACAGGCTGAGGGGGTGCAAGAGACTGCCTCAAATACCAACACATAGAAACCAGGGGGAAATAAGAGACCAACCACACAGACACGAGGCAAGTGCAAGAAATCAAAGGCACAACGAACACTTCCAGAATATACGATCACAAATGACGATGAGGAGATGATCTCCAAAATGGTCCAGGATTTTCTAGCTGAGGACTTCGACCATGTTGCACGTCATAGGGACAAGATCCAAGAGGAGTTGGAAGACATACAACATCTCACCAAAAAAAATGGGGAATGGTAGATAGCAAGCAGCAGTAGGGGCATAAAACCATCAGCACCACAGACCGAGGAAAGAGTGGAGGTAGAAGAACAAGACCCATTCCACTCATTACCACATGCAAACGCAACATTCTACATCACACCTAGTATGATGCGCATGGAAAAAATCGTGGGGGAGACACCCTTGAAGGATTTAAGCCACATCCAATTGGTCTTGATGTGGATGCCATCCAGGGCACTACATAAGTTGCATGTTAGTGTCGACCATGAGGTACAGTCTCATTCACACAAAGACTTAGTTGAATTACAATGAACAACAGAGAAGTAGGAGACGCTGGAAAGAGTCTGTGAGCAGGCCAAGTCTAAAACTTAGGAGGAAAGAGAACGCAAGAACAAACTAGAATGAAGAGTAGGAGGAATTTTTGAGAAGCTTCCAAACACCGCATAGGGGAATGAACTTCCAGTAGAGGAAAAGATTGATCAGATTGTGAAGGAAATCAAGCAATATCCGAAGGAGATTGAGAATATTCGGGAACATCTCATACCAACCACTCCACCAGCAGTTAAGGATCAAAGGAAGCAGGAAGCAACAGTGCAGTTGCAGGAGATAGAGGAGCAGGTTAGCACCGCAACTGACTTGCTCGACAAAGCAGTGCAGCTTTGGACCAGGTTGGAGGAGGATCCACAGGTCCAACGATAGTAAAAGGAAGAGGAAAGGATCAATGCAGCGATCCAAGAGCTCAAGCAGAAGAAGAAAACAATACCAATCCTAGAACGAGTCAAATGGACGTAGGAGATGAAGAAATTGCAAGCAGAACTCATCACTGCACAAACGCAGAAACAAGAGCGTCAGGATCAAATAGAGCCATTATAGGAGCAGGTAGCCGAAGTAATAGAACATGCAAAGGAAGCTACGACACATATAGCACAAAACCAGGAATAATGTGCAGGATTGATCAACAATGAAGTGATAGTCTAGGTAGTGGAAACAATCAAGGAAAAGACCGCACAGGCACTGACACAAGTAGAAAAGCTCAAGGAAAAGTTTCAGACGATCACCAAGGAGATCAAGGAATATCAGAAGGATTCGGTGGCTCGGGATGAGCCACTTTTCAGTGTTGGGGGATTGTTGGCAGTAGGGCGAAGTGGAAAGAAGGATGATCGTGGGGAAAGAAAGCGTGCATAAAGAGAAGCAATCGTTGGAAGGAAACACAACATGCAAGAAAGTGTGCACAAGGAAAGCGACAGATGGATGGAGGAACAACACACACACATGGGAGGAAGACCTAACGTCGGTAGGGTTAGGGTTTTGGTAACGAATTGTAATGGTTGAAGAGCCAAAGATGTATAAATACCGATACTAAGGTATTGTGGATGAGTTCAGTTTTGAGAGTTGAGAGTTTTGTATTTTTGAGAGATTTTGTATTTGTTTTGATTTAGTTAGTAGTTGGCTTTGCATTATCGTATATATGTATGAGTGTTGGCCCTTGGTTATGAAAGTTAGAGAATATCAAGGAAGAAAAGGAAAAATGCAAACTATGCGGAAGACAGAGTGACTGTTATCGGGTCGAAGTGAGCAAAAGAGCAGAAAAGACGGAGCGAAGTAAAAGGAAGCAAGTCGTTGGATGAGTAGATCGAGGATGACAAATCAGCAAGGAAGAAGGATCGTGGACAACTTAGCAAGCGGAAAAATCCACCATTGGATTCTTTGGAGCACCACGCGAGAAGGAAGGAAAGACAAGCTGGAGAAGCCCTAAAAATGCAAGTCAAGTTGACCTAGGGTTTTAGACACCTAGGGTTTTGGTATCTAGGGTTTTGACACCTAGGTTTCGGCTTAAGGATGTTGGTGACCTATTGTAATGTATAAATAGAGGTCTAAAGGACCTGGGATGGGTTGGTGTTATTATTGTTATTGTTGTCTTTGTCATTGTGTGATTGAGTGAGTAATATTGAGTGAGAAAGAAGTGTTGAGTACGAGAGCCTTCTGTATTGTAAGATCTTTAGCTGGGTGCGAAGATCAACCCTACAATTGGGTGTGAAGGGAGGGGAGAGAAAGCAAGGAGAAGAGAAAAGATCTTCTAGCTGAGAGTGCAGACAAGAACTGTATGCTTCATCCTAATATATTATAATCACAGTTCTATGGATGTAGCATTAGAGAGAGGGTGAACCACGTATACCTTGTGTAGTGTGTGATTGATGCTATGCTCTTTTCCCTTTGATATACTATTATTGCATTACTATGTTAGATCTGATAGATAGTTGTGTGGAGTAGATCTAAGAAGATAAGTGATATATGCATGTTGTATTGTTCTAGTATTAGATCCACTTGATATTCCCCTTGGTTGTAGACATCTCTATCCTGCAACCCCCCAATATATTCTTTAGGTGAGACTGCATTTGCTTCACAAGTGTTTCCAAAAGGGCCAGTAGTTAGGGCTTATTGGTGCGCTCTTGGAGCTAAACCCTGGATCCACCCCTGTGGCAACAAATGGTTCCGATGTCGGGAAAGGAATATTCTTGAGGGAATGTCAATGTGGTTTCCATCAAAGATAGAGATTCAAAAGTGGATAGAAGATCAAGAAAAGAACTTCGTTGAAGATCAGAACAATAACCCTAATCTTAGTACAGAGGATTGGTTGGAGAGATATATATTTACTGATATACATGAAATTTTTTTTGGAGGGATCGATCAGGAGCTATATGAGTGGCTAGCTAGGTTAGCAGATACCCAGTTTGAGATCAGATCAAGGCCACTTGTGGTCTGGACGTCGACACTAATCAATAAGGATGAGAGGGTTGATAACGCCATGTCAAGAACAGTATATCACTGTTAAGAACCAAACATCAATATAGCATATAAAAACCTCAGAAAAAGTACTCAACGCCTTGAAAAAGAGATAATTTCAGATAATAAGCCTCTTCGAGGGGGCAACCTCCTTTTACCCCACTTAAATGTTCAAGTACAAGA
>ML788611.1:695260-707157 GCA_009831015.1 Picea engelmannii
TGTCTCCTTGGTATATATAGGAGACTAGGAGGTATAATTACAAATAATGGCCTAAAGCCGACATAATTAAAATAACATTACTAATATAAATTACAACTAATGGCCTAAATCCGACATAAATAAAATAGCATTACTAATCTAATGTGCCCCAATTAAGGGGTAATGAGCCAACATTAGGGCTTATGAGATCTATGGCAGATGAGATGAGATGAGATCTATGGCAGATGAGATGAGGCTCCTTATTTTTAGGGGAGATGGATCTGAAGATCCTGATCAGCACTAGTTCCTATGTGAAGCCATATAGAATATTGAGAATGTCATCGACGAAGCTGTTAAAAGAACTCAGTTTAGTACTACCCTAAGGGATCACGCACTGAGCTGGTACATGAAGCTTGTCCAAGGACTTGCATAGCCTAAGCCGCTGAATGAGATCAAGAATGAATTGATTACAGAGTTCAAGAAACCCCCAAGTCGGAGTCACAATGTATTATAGATATGAAAGAGATCAAGAAGAAGGTATCCGAACCTGCTTTGGAATTCAGTCAGAGGTTCAAGACCTTAACAGGCCGATTGACTTTTAAGATCCCAGATGAGCAGAACAAATAATGATTCATTGTTTCCCTCTGACTACACATCAGAGTTCCTCTGATGAAACAAAAGATTTCTTCGCAAGTTGAGGCACTGGAGATCACCATGAAGTTAGAATCAGCCCCTATGGAAGAATCCAAATTAGGTATGAGTCAAATATTGAGTCAGCTAACTAGTTTGTCTCTACAGCTCGAAGATATGAAGAAAGACAAGGGAAAAGATAAAAGAGAAGATATCTGGTGTGTCAGATGAAAATCAGAAGGCCATGACAAGGAACATTTCCCCCTATTTCATGAATACTTGGCCTCTGGAGGTCCGAGCCCTTTAAAGAAAGTCACCCTACCCTGATGCAAGGTATGAATAAATTGACATCGCCCTGGTGAGTGCTATTACATGCAAAAATACGTTCAGACACCCACAAATTTAATGCATGTTCTGTAAGTCCATGCGACATGATGACATGGATTGTAGGGCTTAAGATTTCATGCATGAAAGGTCAAGATACATATACAAAATTCAAGGTGAAGTACAGCAAGAAGGAAACACTACGCAGTATAAATCCCCTAGGAGAGGAAACTTCAATCCTCGCGGTGGATTTAGAGGAAGAGGACAAGGAGGAGGAATGGGTCGAGGTCAAGGAAATAACATCTGTTACAACTGCGCACAACTAGGACACTTAGCAAGGGACTATCAGAACCCTCGCACTACTTGCAGCTACTGCAATTACTTCAAACACATTATAGAAGATTGTCATGTGTTGCTAGCTAAGCTTCAGGAAAGATGAGGACCTCAGCAAAACCCGCAAGTGAAACTACTATATGATGAACCTCACAGAGAAGACCCTAGAGTCGATGTTATCACTAGAGGAGGCATTTTTATAGGAGAAGACAGACTAACGCAAGGAAATACTATAGAAGACTCAAGAGTCAGGAAAGCTACAGAGAAGACCCAAACTTTTGATGCAAAGAAAGAAAGAAAAATATTTGAGGAGGAAAGAAAAGAGATCAAAGGAGACCAAGTTTCTTCATCAAAGACATGGCCAAAAGTAAGATAATATGGAATGCCTCTGGCATTTGATCAATCTGCTTCACCAAAATAAGTAAAAGAGGTAAGCAAGCTTATGGAATTTTTATATACTTGTATTAAGTTGATTCAGGATGAAAGCGGTGTATAAGAGCTACACAATTTAATCAGATAGTATGAGATAGGAAGGATAGATCCTTTACTAAAAAAAGAATTACATCAACTATCCAAGAAGATGAGGACAAATAATGAACTACACTTGAATGCTCAAATAGGAGAATATGATATAGACTATGTGGTCCTCGACTTAGGGTCGAAGGTCAATGTCATGACGAAGAAAACCTAGGCACTGATGGGAAAACCTAAGTTGATCTATTCCCCTATCAGGCTTAGGATGGCTAATCGTCAGGCGGCAATCCTCTTTGGAAGATTGGAACATGTCCCTGTGGACATCGACGGAGTAAGAACGTTTGCAGATTTTGATGTAATTGAGATAGTTGATGACAGCTTCCCTTACCCTGCATTGTTAGGAATTGATTGGGCTTTCAATAATTCCACTGTGGTTGATTTAAAGGAAATATGAATTAATTTTGAGAGATATGGCCTTAGGGTCATTGCACCTTTAGATCCAGATGAAGGTCAGCGATACACATAACCTATCAGCGAATAAGGTCGCACATATGAACTGGAAAACATATACAAACTAACAGTCAGACAACAGGATTACATTAATCCTACGACCGATGGGAACCTAAGATGGTGAAGTGACAACACATGCTCATCAGATTTAGAAGAAGCATTGGAGAACTGGAAGAATAAAATGTATGAAGTATCTACAAGGAGATGTGTTAGATTAACCAGAGATGTCTGCTGGATCTGCACAACAGTAAGTAACTTACCCACTTTTCATGGTCTGAATCCTTTAGAAACCTTCTTGTCGGAATTTGAAGCAAGTGTACCAACACAACAGAGATTGTTGGAAATGGATGAGGCCTTGAAAGAAACACCAACAAGATGGTGGGGGGCACACAAAAACAACGTTACAGAATGGGTACAATGTCGTACTTTGATGATTGCGCAGTTCTCAGCACAAGTAGAAGGCTACGAAGTTCGGTACACAGGTCGAAGTTTCCCAAAGGACCATGTGCGAAGTTGCAAGGAAGCCTAGAGAACCATTCCTCAACAGCATTTGGTGCACAAATTCATTAACACGCTAGACACAACCCCTATCAACCGGTACCTTCAAGCAGAGTTGCGCCTCATCACTACAGATTGGAAAGGCATGACTCAAAATTTGTAACCACCTTCTTATTTGAAAGTCAATATCCTTCAGTAGACCAAGCGTTACATATTGTAAGACAAAAAGTATTTGAGGAGGCCTCTAGCCTCTCTTTAGAACAAGAAGAGGATGAATGGACTGCGCCCCTCCAGAAATTGCAAGGCTGTTACAACATCAATGTTGATGAAGACGATGATCTGAGGAAGGTGAACATTGCAGAAACAGAAGGCTAGAGAGATGTGGAAGGACTAGGAGTTGAGATACCATTCATTGGACAACCAATCAATATTAAGAAGGTCAATATTGGAACAGAACAGACACTGAATCTTGCAAATGTTGGAGATTATTGGGATGTTGCTACTATTGACAAGATAACAGAGTTACTACATGAATATTAGGACTTGTTTCCGACCAAGTTTACTAATATGATGGGCATTAAAGGGCCTATGGGAGAGATGAGGATCCCTTTGAAACCAGATGCAAGACCATTCAAACAGAGACCCTACAGATTGAACCCTAAATATAAGGAGAAAGTGAAGATTGAGCTCGACAGAATGCTGGAAGCAAGAATTATAGAACCTGTCGAAGATTCAGAATGGATTATCCCTATGGTGGTGCAAGAAAAGAAGACAAAAGAGATCAGGATCTATGTATATCTTAGGAAGTTAAATGATGTATGTTTGCATGACCCCTTCCCTACACCATTCACTGACAAAGTGTTAGATAATGTGGGATGCCAGGAGGTATATTCTTTTACAGATGGAATTTCAGGATACCATCAGATCCAAATTGTCAAGGAATATTGCCATAAGACCACATTTGCAATAGAATGGGGATCCTACTAGTATACAGTGATTCCATTTGGATTGAAGAATTCCCCAGCCATATTTTCCAGGGTGGTGGTCGAAGCATTCAAGGAGTTTCTGCATAAATTTCTAGAAGCATATTTTGATGATTGGACTGTTTTTAGTTTATTGAAAAATCATATTGAATGTCTAAGGATAATGTTGGACAAATGAAAGCAGTGTCAAATTTCCTTGAATCTGAAGAAGTGCATATTCTTCTCACCATTTGGAGTGTTGCTCAGTCATATTGTATGCAAGCAGAGATTGTTAGTCGATCCATCTAAAATTGCCATTATAGTTGATATACCCACTCCTACTTCAGTCAAACAATTGTGCACTGCGTTGGGACATACTGGATATTACAGGCAATTCATTAAAGGATATGCCCAGATTACAGCACCCATGGAGAAGCTTTTGAAGAAAGACTATCAAATTCACTAGACAAAGGAGTGCCAGCAGAGCTTCGATACACTGAAACATAAAATGGTTACTGAGCCTATTCTGGTTTTCCCATATTGGAGCAAGGAATTTCACGTGCATGTCGATGCATCTTCCATTGCATTGAGAGTTGTGTTAGCACAACTTGGGGAAGGATATATTGACCATATGTTATATTTTTCTAGTAGGAAGCTATCAACCAATGAGATTAATTACACCACTAGTGAGAGAGAAGGGTTAGCCATGGTGTATGCACTGTAGAAATTTCTCCACTACTTGTTGGGAGGCCACTTTAAAATGTTTACTGATCACTCCATGCTGAAATACCTAGTCAACAAGTTAGTGTTGGGGGGGAGAATATGCATATGGCTTCTGCTATTTCAGGAATATGATTTCGAAATTGTGGTTAAGCCAGGAAGAATGCACAAAGGTCCTGACCACTTGTCAAGGTTGGAACATGTCGAAGAGACAACCAGTTTGGACAATGCACTGTTGGATGCATAGTTACTGGCCATTAGAAAGATTGATGAACACTTCACCGACATAGTCTTATTCCTTTCAACAGGAATGGCACCTAGTGAGTATACAATTCTCCAGAAGAAACAACTAGTAGTGTGTGTTGTAGACTTCTCACTTATAGATGGACAACTATACAAGATGGGACCTGATGAGATTTTAAGGAGGTTTGTTATGGAGGCAGAGCGACCATTGATCCTTTCATAAGCTCATGAAGGCATCGTTTGAGGACATTATGTAGGGAAAGAAATTGTGCAGAAGGTTCTTAGAGTTGGCCTTTGGTGGCCTAACTTACATAGAGATGCTAAAGACTATTATAGAGCCTATGATGTATGCCAAAGAGTTGGGAAACCATCCAAAAGAGATGAAATGCCCTTAGTACCACAAATGACCCTACAAGCATTTGAGAAATGGGCCATTGACTTTGTTGAACCTATAAACCCACCAGGAAAGCGCACAGGAGCCAGGTACATAATTACTATGACAGAGTATTTGACTAGATGGGTCGAAGCAAGAGAAGTTAAGGACTATAGTGCAACTACAGTTGCGTGCTTCATATTTGATGACATCATAACTAGGTTTGGATGCCCAAATATCCTTATGAGTGATCAAGTCACACATTTCATAACTAAAACAGTTGAAGCCCTGACTGAGGAATTTGTATTCCACCATCAGAAGATCACACCTTACCATCCACAAGCAAATGGGGCAGTGGAAGCATTCAATAAGATCTTGGAGATAGCATTGATGAATATTTATAGTGTGAATAGGGACGACTAGGATTTAAGAGTACCAGTGGTACTATGGGCCTATAGAACCACTTGCAAAAAACTAACAATGCATACCCCTTTTAAGTTGGTGTATGGTCTCGAAGTCATTGTCCCAATGGAATATTTGGTACCAAGCCTAAGAATTGTTGCCTTTACAGATATGGATGACACTAGCGTTGTTCGAGAAAGGATTTCACAGTTGGTCGAACTAGAAGAAGACATATTTATTGCAGGATTCCATCAGCAAGTACAGAAGGAAAGAGAGAAGGCCTATCATGACACGCACATCAAGAAGAAGGCATTTAAACAAGGTGATATAGTACTGGTATATCACAGTAAGTTCATCAAACATCTTGGGAAGTTCAGAACGCATTGGCTCGGGCCATATGAGGTCACTTATGTTATAGAAGGAGGAGTTGCACAGTTGAATACTTTGAATGGAGAATGGAAGGAAGGTTTGGTGAACGGGATCCAGCTGAAGTTGTATTATGAAAGCCAATTGCCTCGCAGCTCTCGGTAAAAGTATGAGGCTAAGGGTCTAGGTACCATGTGTATTTGAAACTAGGTAACAGACACAGAAAAGACAGTCTGCACAAGGAAGGAGAGGAGGCATAGAGCATAAATCAAAGGCTGCACTACGCAATCTGAAGTCGAAGTAAAATAGAAAGGTCATATCTAAAGTGCCTCGGGACGAGTCACAGGTGAGTGTTGGGGGACTGTTGGCCCTTGGTTATGAAAGTTAGCTTAGATCAAGGAATAAAAGGAAAAATGTGAACTTTGCAGAAGACACAGTGATTGTTACTGGGTCGAAGTGAGCAAAAGAGAAAAAAAGATGGAGCGAAGTAAAAGGAAGCAAGTCGTTGGACGAGGAGATTGAGGATGAAATATTAGCAAGGAAGAAGGATCGTGGACAACTCAATAAGAGAAAAAATCCATCGTTGGATGCTTTGGAGAACCGTACGAGAAGGAAGGAAAGATAGGCTGGCGAAGCCCTGAAAACGTGGGTCAAGTTGACCTAGAGTTTTGGTATCTAGGGTTTTGACACCTAGGTTTCGACCTAAGGATGTCGGTGAGATATTGTAATGTATAAATAGAGGTCTAAAGGACCTGGGATGGGTTGGTGTTATGATTTTTATTGTTGTCTTTGTCATTGTGTGATCGAGTGAGTAATATTGAGTGAGAAAGAAGTGTTGAGTATGAGAGCCTTCTGTATTGTAAAATCTTCAGTTGGGTGCGAAGATCAACCCTGCAGTTCGGTGCACAGGGAGGGGAGAGATAACAAGGAGAAGAGAGAATATCTGCTAGCTGAGAGCACAAACAAGAATTGTATGCTTCATCCTAATATATTATAAGCACGGTTCTGTGGACATATCCCTAGAGAGAGGGTGAACCACGTATACCTTTTGTAGTGTGTGATTGATGCTATGTTCTTTTCCCTTTGATATATTGTTATTGAATTATTGTGTTAGATCTGATAGATAGTTGTGTGGAGTAGATATAAGCTGATAAGTGATATATGCATGTTGTATTGTTCTAGTATTAGATCCACTTGATATTCCTCTTGGTTGTAGACATCTCTGTCCTGCAACCCCCCCATAGCTGCTTCGGGTGAGACTGCATCTGCTTCGCAGGTTTTGCTGAAAGGGCCAGTATTTAGGGCTTGTTGGTGCACTCTTGGAGCTAAACCCCGGGTCTGCCCCTGTGCCAACAATGAGTTGATGCAATATGTAATGTTATTGTATGAACTACTTTGTAATTTGTTGAGCTAGAGGAGAGGAGAGAAGGTAGATATTGAGGATTAGATCGCAGGCTAAGGATCCTAGTGCGATCTAGTTCACCTTATATAGATCTTACCCATCTGAGGAGAATTGTAAGTGCGCAATGTTGTAGATGAAAAAATACCATAATAAAAGAGTCAAGAGCCAAATATTTGTGGACGTAACCCAGGGGAGTGAACCACGGTAATATATGTGTAATTTGATGAATGCATGCATATCTTTATCCTCATTTCAATAGTTAAATATTGTGCTTAATGAATAAATGGGTTATTATATTGTTATAAAATATGGTTGTGTTATTAAGGAAATAAGTTGTTGAAGGTAATGCACGGTCATGAATAACAATAGGTTACAATCACAAGTTATAGTAAATGGATCTGAATACATATCTCACATCTCATACTCAATCTTGGGTTGTAAACACCTGAGTCTTACAGCCACCCATTAAAGATATCTCGAGTGAGACTGCACAACGCATTATGTGTGTTGTGTTTCCTTCTGGTTTACCAGGAAGGCCGATAGTTTTAGAGCCTTTGTTGGAAACTCGAAAGACATGAACCCTGGGTCAATAATAAGATCGGAGTAGAATAGAGGAGTGTAACCAACAAAGACCCTAATAAAAAAATAGAACATTCCTTGGGATATGCTTGATAAACGGATGGTACATCCCTTGGGTTAACCCTGATAAATGGATGGTACATCCATTGGGTTAACCCTAATAAACAAATGGTACATCCCTTGGGTTATCCTTGGTAAAAAAATGATACATCCCTTGGTTGATCCCTAATAAATGAATGCTTCATTCCTTGGATTGGGTAGGTCAAGAGGAAGAGAGTTGGTGGAAATATCAAGATAGTTGTAGGAGAATATCAGTTGGGTTATGAGCTTTATGAGATGTGAGTGGACTGTGAGAGACCACCCTCTTTTGTGGATTACTAGCCTCAACTCAGGGGTGGCTATATGTTGAGATTTGGAACAATCAGTCTATGGTTGGGTGGAACATCTGTCCCAAGCAGTCGGTTGCACAATTCTTGTTTAAAGATAAGTGTTTCATCTTGTACTGAGTTATTCACATGTATTATTGTTGTGCATGAACTCTGTGTAAAGCAGAATGATAATACGTTGTTGTAATGAATGGCTTAGTTGCATTTCATGTTGATTATTAACATTCTTTAGATGCATCTATTTTATGGTTACAGACTGTAGCTAAATATGTTATAAATTGTAGTTGTAAGCTACAGGAATAGACTAACAGTAAAGGAATTACTTTAGTTAGCAGAAGTCTCATTTTTATGTGTATTCCACGTGTAATATTTCTTAGTTGGAGGCTAGGTACGTTACAAATATGGTATCAGAGTTGATAATGAAAGAGTTTTGCGTGATGTGGCCCAACCATGGTGGTTGGGTACGTTTCAAAGTGGTATCATAGCCCAGTTTTCAATGTTGAGCCTGCATGCGCTAAGGTAATAGAATGTTGGAATAAAAACTTACAGAGAATTAATATATGGAGTATTTCCACAACTTGTTTATTTAAGTTACGACATTGAAATTGAGATAAATTTCATGGGTAATGTGAAAAATTTGGCCTCTTTGGAAAAAATTGAACATAAGAAAATCAAAAAAAATTGGGTATTTTTATGTATGATGATGTAGGAATGACATGGAGGCCACATGTCATCTTACTTGGTAGAAGAAATACGTGTTCTTCCATGGTGGCACATACATGTTGGATGGGATGACAATTGGCAGGTGATGTGGGTCCATGTGGCAGACCATTTGTTAGTACCACGAAACTTGTAAGCTTTAAACATGTGAAGTAAAGCAATGCATATAGATTCTTAAGCAAAACATAATTTAATCAATGGATCATACACAGAGTACACAGAGATTTTATACCAGAAACCCTCAACCAGGAAAACCTTTCCTATATTCATTATATTGAATTTCACAATTCACCATACAATATATACAATGTTTTTAGGTATTCTGTAGATACCAAAACCCTAATCCCTTAATACGAGATTAATTTAGAAAACCGCTAAAAATAGCAAAAACCACCCAAAAAAAAAAATTGGGGCGTTTCCCTAAACCCCGTCGGCCCTGGGCTAACGCCCAGTGTCGAACGTTGCGCTTAACCGGGGGGGGCATACCTGCCCCCCCTGGGACCCCCCTAGGAAAGCACCCGACACACATGACACAAAGAGCACTACTAGAGGGATCTTCAAACGCAATTGTCGAACTTGACGCATCCACACACACACATGCAAAGAATATAACATATACCCAACATTCTCCCACTTGTTGTTTTCTTTGCATCCAGGGGTCCAAAGGGTTATATAGTCAACAATCCATGGCAACAATGCCCATTGTTACTCTACACCAGGAGAACTTTTATGTGCTCACAGACTTTGTCAATAAATCTGCAACATTCTTCAGAGTGTCAACCTTTTCCAGCAACACATTCTTTTCCTCAACCATGTCTCTCACAAAGTGATACTGAACATAAATATGCTTTGTCTTTGATTGATAAGCTGGGTTCTTTGCCAGGAAGATTACACTCTGACTATCACAATCTAATCTCACTACTTTTTTTACCAACCCAATACCTAAACATAATCTCTGTAACCATATTGCTTCCTTACTTGCATGAGTGGTTGCCATGTATTCAACTTCTGTAGTTGAGAGTGCCACTACAGCTTGTCTTTTTCTCATCCAACTGACTACTCCTCCAAATAGGATAAACAAATACCCACTTGTAGATCTTCTGCGATCCAGATATCCATCCTAGTCTGCATCAACAAAGCCATGTATGTCCACCACTCTGTCCAATCCTGGTCTTCCTTGGTAGCACAATCTATAATTGGTAGTGCCACACAAATACCTGAAGACCCTCTTTACTGTTGTCCAATGCTCCTTCCCTGGTTTTGACATATAACTGCTTAAAACTCCCACTACATGTGCAATGCCCGGTCTAGTATAGACCATTGCATACATCAAACTGCCAATTGCACTAGCATAAGGAACATGGGGCATGTCCTCTTCTTCTTCATGTGTCTTGGGACACTGATCTACAAATAACTTTACACCTATAGGAATAGGAACCTTGACCGGTTTACTTCCATGCATATTAAACCTCTGCAATATCGTCTCAACATATTTTCTCTGATTCAACCAAAGTTTCTTGTTTGCACGATCTCTTTTAATCTCCATTCCCAGAATGAAGTTAGCAGCACAGAGATCCTTCATGTCAAATTTGGAGGATAGCTGTGATTTCACCTCCTTGATTACATCCATGTTATTTCCTACCAACAACATGTCATCAACATACAACACTACATAAATGAAGTGATTACCAACTTGCTTGGAATATACACAGTGATAAGCCTTGCTTCTCACAAATCCCAATTCAAGGATGTATGTATCAAACTTTTGGTACCACATCCTATGTGATTGATTTAGTCCATATAGTGACTTCTTTAGCTTACAGACCAGCTCTTTCTTTCCCTTTACTACAAAGCCTTATGGTTGCTTCATGTAGATTTCTTCTTCTAGATCCCCATGTAGGAATGTTGTCTTCACATCCATCTGTTCCACTTCAAGATCAAAAGCAACAACAATAGATAAAATAAATCTAATAGAAGTTAACTTAGCAACAGGAGAAAAAATCTCACCAAAGTCAATTCCCTCTACCTGGGAATAACATTTTTCTACTAACCGAGCTTTGTATTTCTCCACTTTTCCTTCTGCATTAAACTTCTTCTTAAACAACCATTTGCTACCAACAGATTTTCTTCCAACTGGAAACTCAACTATATCCCATGCCTCATTCGTATCCAAGGCATCCATTTCTTCAACGATGGCCTTCTTCCAGAGTTTACTATCCTCTGAGTTCATTGGTTCCCAGACAGTTATGGGATCATCATCAGTAATAGATAAAGAAAAATTGGAACGAAAATCAGGTGGACTATACCTTTTTGGTTTCCTTGTTTCTCTCACTGATCTCCTCAATACTAGGGTATGAGGTTCTTGTTCTTCTTCTGCTTCATATTCTTCAGATGATTCAGATTTTGCATCATCCAACTCTAGCTCTATTTTCTCAGGTTTGTCTTGCGTTGGTAGGAATTTCTGTTTGGACACATCTTTTACCTCTCTGAAAACAGCATCTCAACTATAAACAGTATTCTTGGTTTCTAGGTTCCAAAGCTTATAACCTTTCACACCATATTTATAACCAATAAAGATACACTTTTCAGCCTTTTTATCTAGCTTACTTATATTTTACTTTGGAACATGTACATAAGCATCACAACCAAACACTCTAAGATGTAGAAGAGAGGGTTTCTTTTCATACCATACCTCGTGTGGATTTTTATCATCCAACGCTAATGAAGGTGATCAATTGACCAGGTAACATGTTGTACCCATTGCCTTTGCCCAGAATTCTTGTCCTAACTCATCACCGCTGAGCATGCTCCTTGCCTTTTCCATTAGTGTCATGTTCGTCCTTTCTACAACTCCATTCTGCTGAGGAGTGTATGGAGTAGTCCTATGCCTTGCTATACCAAACTTCTTACAGAATTCTTCGAATTCATTTCCACAGAATTCTCCACCATTATCTGTTCTCAATACCTTTATTTTCTTCTTTGTCTGATTTTCTACC
>ML788611.1:719034-744906 GCA_009831015.1 Picea engelmannii
CATGTGGGCCCCGTTTGGGTAAGTTGGTGCATCAACTTCCCGGGGTCGTAACTTTTGCATACGATCTCCGTTTTAGGCGTGTGATAGCTCGTTGGAAAGGTATCATCGAGGAGATTCATTTTGGGGGCTCAATTATTCCTTCGCCTATCATTGAGAACCTCGATCTCGAAAAAACTTCATTTAGGCCCTCAAAATGGCCCCGAAAGTGAAAACCTGCTAAAAATAGTAAATTGCCAAAATGGCCAGAAAACTGTTTTGAGACATTTGGAAAAGGTGGGTGGCCCCCGATATCCACCTGGATCATAGAGGGTATGAGAATTTTTGTCTTGGAAAATTATTGTAATAGAGCTCTCGTCTACTGGAAGTTGCCCCCTCGAAGAGGAAAGTGAACATTGTTTCCTATCAATAAAGGTATAATTCTAGTGTTGTGGTTCCATATAATTTGTTGTTCTGTTGTTATCTTTGCAATATTTCAGTATTTTGTTGCTATCTCAATGATATTCTCTGCATTATTTCTCTATTCTGCTAATATAATAGATCTGGTACCATGCAAGTGGTATCAGAGCACTTTCCTCGACAGAAAATTGTGGGTTAATTTTTTTTTTCAGGGTAGAGACGTATTACGACGTCTTAAAGCTACAGAGATATGCCGTTACACACATAAACCCACTGTCGGGGAGTCATACACATAGGAAATACAAGTGTTACTTAAGCGCACATTTGTTGTCCACCCTTGTAACCCTTTTTGGTACCCCTTCGAGTGGTAGCGCATTAGAAAACACCTGTATAGAGATCGACCTAGATCTCCTAAAGCCCTCCATACATAAACCGATCAACCATATGATTGTTATAGTTCCACCGAGAACAACACTTGGGAATATACTCTCTAGTACCTGGGTAGTCGGGTAGTACGGCTAAGGGTATGGCCTATCCTCCTTAGTTGGTTCCCTGAGATATTGGATCAAGTACTACTATTGGACCCCGCAAGCATATCAGAGAGCTATAGCACAGGGAAAACCCTTAAATACCCTAACCCTTGGGACAAAAAAAAAAACAGAACATACAAGATCTATTGTCACATAACTATTCCTCCTACATTCAGGTTGCAAAATTACTACACATTTCTTCCAGTTAAGAATTTGGGCATTTCATTCTTCAGGCCAGAGTATAACTCCACGGGAATAAAAAAAATAAAAATAAAATAAGTATAGTGGTCCCTCTGGCACACTTATTTGGGACCTATTCCATTGGATTCCCATTTTCTGCCTGATCACAGTCATACCCTTCATTTTTAATTCTTTTTGTTTCAGTGGACCCGACCCCTTCCCAATTTCCCTATTTTTCCTCCTATTCCATTTTATTTCCCTTCTCGCACTGATCATCATGGTACCTATCACTTATAAGTTCTTTTTTGTGGTCCCACCCACCCATTTTCCCTTCCTCGCACTTCCCCTCTCCAAATGGACACCACTCACAACCAAGAACTCCAAGCTTCCATCAATCAATCCCATGCCTCCATTGAAAATATGACATCTGAGATTGGCTCTACTAATTCATGCATTGCAAAATTAGAACACAAATTTGACACCATGGAAGCCAACTTCACAACCCAATTTACCGCCCTCCAGTGTCTTTTCAATCAATTGTTGAACCGCCCTACGGGTTCTTCCGCATCAAACCAACCCAATGTTGTTGATTCCTCTCAGTCTCTACATTTTCAATCCAACTCCTTTCATCTTGAACCCCGTCTTCCCCATGTAGAGGTCAATAAATTTGATGGGTCCGATCCTATGGGTTGGGTCACTCAAATGGAGAATTATTTTTCTTTGCATGGTACTATTGACAATTTGGCCAAACTTCGTTATGTTGTCCTCTATCTAGATCCTGAATGCTGGAAATGGTGGAAATGGCGTAAAAATTCACATCATGGGTATATTTCTTAGACCCAGTTTGTTGCAGAGCTATATGCCCACTTTGATATTGATGCCCACTATCTCGGTCATTTGACCAAGTTGAAACAATCAGGCACAGTGGGATACTTTATCACTTCTTTTGAGTATTTGGCCTTTTGGACAAAGGGCAGGTTAGATGGGTTCTTTTTTTAATTATTTATTAGTGGCCTCAAGGATGAAATCAGATCCCAGGTTCTCATGGCCCGCCCTTAAACTTGGTTGGATGCTACTACACATTCTAAAGAGGCCCAAAAAGTTGTTTTTTCCCAGAACAAAAAACCATCTTTTGGTCCTCACCCTTGACCCACTAATCATAACCCCTTTGTCACTCCCCTCAAGGTCCATAAATTAACTAGGGATGAAATGGTTGAATGCCAATTGAAGGGTCTTTTCTATAATTTTGATGAAAAATATTTTTCGGGGCACAAGTTTAAGGAAAAAAAATTATTATGGCAATTTCCGAAGATGTTCCTGAAGAAGATGTGACAGTTCCACTTGTTGAAGAGCCCTCCCTTCTCGATGCTACCTTGGAGCCTACTGACCCACCTGAAGTTGAACCACTCATTTCCTTGCATGCTCTCACTGGCTTCTTTTCTCCCCAAACTCTCAAGCTCATTGGCTATATTAAGAATAGGAAGGTCATCATCCTAGTTGATAGTGGTAGCACCCACAATTTTATTCATTGTCGCATTGCCCAGGAAACCAATTTCTATATTTGTGTTGCCAATAATTTTCAAATCATGATAGCCAATGATGGGTCCATGAAATGTGGTGGGAGTTGTGAAAATGTGTGTCTTCAAATTGGACATTACCACCCGAAATCTCATATGTTTATCATCAAAATGGGCGGGTGTGACATTATGCTAGGTGTTGAATGGTTACACACTTTAGGTCCCATTCTTATGGATTTTAAGGAGTTAACCATGCAATTCCAACAGGAGGGACAAAGGTATCACTTCCAAGGTATCACATTTGGTTCTCCTGAGATCATCAGTTCCCATCACATGGAAAAACTCCTCAAGAAAGGCCACTCCGGTATTATTGCTCAACTCCATTCTATTCACGCAGTTGATACACCCTCTATTCATCCTGACCTCCAAGCTATTCTCTTGAAACACCAAGCTATTTTTTCCAATCCTCGGGGACTTCCGCCTTATCATGGTGTTCATGATCATTCTATACCCCTTGTTCCTAGTAGTCTTCCCCCCAATGTTCGCCCTTATCGTCATCCCTTTTCCAAAAATAATTAAATTGATAAAATCATGCAGGAATTGCTCCAAGAGAGTGTTATCCGCCCCAGTACCATCCCTTATTCTTCTCCTGTGTTCATGGTACTTAAGAAAGAAGGTACTTAACGCATGTGTCATGGACTTCCGTGCCCTCAATAAACTAACCATCAAAGACAAGTTTCCCTTTCCTGTCATTGATGATATCTTGTATGAGTTGAGTGGTTCTCAGTATTTCACCAAACTTGATATGCGTTTTGGCTACCACCAGATCCATATGCAAGATGCTAACATCCCCAAGACTACTTTTCAAACTCATGAGGGTCACTATGAGTTCTTGGTCAAGCCCTTTGGACTATGTAATGTCCCCTCCACCTTCCAAAGCCTCGTGAATCATGTCTTTCATCCTTTTCTATGTCATTTTGTCTTAGTTTTCTTTGATGATATTCTCACCTACAATAAAACTTGGCAATCCCATCTTGCCCATGTGGATCAAGTTCTTCATCTACTCTCTCAGCATCAAATTTTCCTCAAACACTCTAAATGTGCCTTTGGCACCTCAGAAGTTGAGTGCTTGGGTCATATTGTTGGAAAGGTTGGTGTCTGGGTGGATCCTAAGAAGATTGAATCCATGCAGGATTGGCCTCGCCCCAAGACTGTCAAAAGATTGCGTGGTTTTTTGGGTTTAAGAGGGTATTATCGCAAGTTTGTTCAGAATTATGCAAATATTGTGGCACCTCTCACTACTCTACTTAAAAATAATTCTTTCACTTGGACTCTCACAGATGATCAGGCATTTCAAGCATTGAAGGTGGCTATGTGCACTACTCCGGTCTTGGCCCTTCCTGATTTCATAAAGACCTTTGTCCTAGAATGTGATGCCTCTAGGAGAGGAATTGGAGCAATCCTTATGCAAGAGGGAATACCTTTGGCATTTACCAACAAACAATTGTCAGACCACCATTTGGGCCAATCAATCTATGAAAAGGAAATGTTGGCTATTCTACATGTAGTAGATATTTGGCGCCCTTATCTCTTGTGACAACGCTTCCAAATTAAGACAGATCATCAAAGCCTCAAGTATTTTCTGGAGCAATGACCTTCCTCTCCAGAGCAACAAAAATGGGTAACTAAGCTCTTTGGATATGATTATGAGATCATTTACAAGAAAAGAAAAGAAAATGTGGTTTCGGATGCTCTTTCTCGAAAATATGAAGATGAAGGGTCCCTTTTCTCCCTATCCTTCATTGTCCCAGATTGGCTCCAAGATGTTCGCCAAGAATGGCTACAAGATCCTAAATTTTTTCATATGATTCAACAATTGCAAGACAATTCTCCAGTGTCCCCAGGGTACTCTTGGAACAATGATGAGCTTCGCTACAAAGTTCGTTTGTATTTAAGTAAACAGTCACAACTCAAATCCATGGTGATTTTTGAGCTTCATGCTACTCCCACAACAAGAACTTAGGGTTTACCAAAACCTATGATAGGGTCAAACGTTCTTTTTTCTGGGATGGTATGAAAAAGGACGTTCACACTTTTGTGGCAGAATGTGATGTTTGTCAACGTAATAAGAGATAAAAAATAAAATCCCCTGGCATAATCCAACCGCTTCCGATTCCACCCTCTATTTGAAGGGACATCTCGATGAATTTCATTGTGGGATTACCTAAATAAGGCAATAAGTCAGTCATCATGGTGGTAGTTGATCGTCTTTCCAAGTATACTCACTTTTGTGCTCTTCAACATCCATTTACTGCATCCACTGTGGCTCAACTTTTCATGGATCATGTCTTCAAGCTTCATTGCATGCCTCATTTTATTGTTTCTAATCAAGACCCCACTTTCACCAACAATTTTTGGCAAGAACTATTCAGGTTATAGGGAACCCAATTACATCTCAACAATGCCTATCATCTTTAGACTGATGGTCAAACTGAAGTTGTCAACAAGTGTTTGGAGACTTATTTGAAGTGTTTTTCCTCTGAAAGGAAAAATCAATGGGCTCAATGGTTACCATTAATTGAATGGTGGTACAACACTTCTTACCATACAACTACTCACATGACTCCTTTTGAAGCAGTATATGGACAAAAGCCACCTTCCGTTCTCTCCTACATGCCAGGGGTCCCAAAGGTTCATGCGGTTGACCAAATGCTTACAGTTCGAGAGGCTATTCTTTGTATCCTCAAAGAGAATTTGGTCGTGGCTTAGAATCACATGAAGAAACAAGCCGATCAAGGTAGCTCAGAACGTCAATTTGTTGAAGGAGACTAGGTATTTCTTTGTCTGCAACCTTATAAATAAACTTCACTCAAGGTTGAACATTGTGAGAAATTGGCGCCCAAATTTTATGGTCCTTACACAGTTCTCGAGCGTGTGGGACAGGTGGCCTATCAGTTAGATTTTCCTAGTTCTTTGAAGCTCCATCCTGTTTTTCATGTCTCCTAATTAAAGAAGGTGATTGGAACTAAGTGTCAAACTCAAACCAGCCTTCCCAAGATGGATGAAGAAGGATCCATCTGGTTGCAACCACAAGTATTTTTGGACCAGCGTGAGCGTCGTCTTCGTCAATGCACCATCGAGGAAGTGTTCATTCAATGGAAATATACAACTCCGGTTGATGCCACCTAGGATCCAGCTAACATTTTGCAGCAATTTCCTCATCTCAAGCCTTGAGGACAACGTTGATTTTAAGGGGGAGGGAATGTTAGGGACCTAACCCCTCAAGTGGGTAGAATAATTTATTTACATGTAATAAAGGTCAATATTAATAAGGTCTAGAAATAAGGTGGAATAATTCAATTCTAAGAAGACCTAATAGAAGCTTTCACTTCTAGAAGGATCTTCCTCTAGATTGTTCTTTGGGATAGATAGATTTAGTATAAATAAGAGTAGAGTGTTCCTATCAATAAAGGTATAATTTTGGTGTTGTGGTTCCATATAATTTGTTGTTTCGTTGTTATCTCTGCAATATTTCGGTATTCTATTACTATCTCAGTGATATTCTCTACATTATTTCTCTATTCTGCTAATATAACAGATATGGTACCTTACACTCATAGTTTTACTAGCAGCAAGTTCCCTTGAGTTCCTAGCTGAAACATTCATATTTACCTGTGCCAGAGAGACCTTGATAAATGAATGGCACATTCCTTGCTAGAAACAACTTCCCTTGAGTTCCTAGTTGAGACATTCCTAGTTACTTGTGCCAGAGAGACCCTGATAAATGAATGGCACATTCCTTGCTAGAAACAATTTCCCTTGAGTTTCCAGTTGAGACATTCCTATTTACCTATGCCAGAGAGACCCTGATAAATATATGGTACATCCCTTGGGTTAACCTTAATAAACGGATGGTACATCCCTTGGGTTAACCCTGATAAATGAATGGTACATCCCTTGGGTTATCCCTGATAAACGAATAATATATCCCTTGGGTGATCCCTGATAAGAGAATGGTGCATTCCTTAGGTTAGGAAGGTCAAGAGGAAGAGAGTTGGTGGAAACATTGGGATAGTTGTAGGAGAATATCGGTTGGGTTATGAACTTTATGAGTTGTGAGTGTACTATGAGAGAGCACCATGTTTTGTGTATTACTAGCCTCGGCTCGGGGGTGACTGGCTATTGAGATTTGGAACAATCAGTCTATGGTTGGGTGAACCATCAGTCCCAAGTAGATGGTTTCACGATTCTTGTTTAAAGATAAGTGTTTCATATTGTACTGAGCTATTTACATGTGTTATTGTTGTGCATGAACTCTGCGTGAATGAGAATGACTTATATGCCGCTGTAATGAACGGTTTAGTTGTATTTCATGTTGATTATTGGCATTCTTTAGATGCATCTGTTTTGTGGTTACAAACTGTAGCTAAATCTGTTATAAATTGTAGTTGTAAGCTACATGAATCAACTAACAGTAAAGGAATTACTTGAGTTAGTAGAAGTTTCATTTTTATGTCTATTTTGCATGTAATGTTGCTTAGTTGGAGACTAGGTACGTTACAAAAATGGTATCAGGGTCGATAATGGGAGAGTTTTGTGTGATGTGGCCCAACCATGGTGGCTGGTTACGTTACATTATTACATCAAAATTATAGTCATGCATTCTTGTAAAAAAAAAAAGTTTTCATAAACAATTATGTGGTCTTGGTGACCCATTCAAGCCTAGAGTTTGAACTCTTCTCTTATACGAATCTGAAACACACCCAACCCACTAAAATCGCTTAGGCTAGTGAGATGTTTGTTTTTCTCCTTTCTCTCAGGGTAAGCATTCGGGTTTTCTCTCCATGGTTCTGGTTTGTCACGATACGTGTGAGAACTTCTCTTATCACATTATCTAAGTATGTTTAATATTACTTGTCCAACCCCCAACTACCAATGAAATCCATTGATAGAGTTTGTTACAATGACTAGGAAACCGAAAATCCCCAATCAGATGAATAGAATCACTCCTCACCACCAGATCAATGGTTGAAGGTGGTTCGAACACTTACTCATCGGAATAGTAGGTCACAAGGTTTGGATTCTTGTTACAATGGCTCCTCTCTGAAGAATGATTTCCAATAGATATAATGGTCCTCAGACTCGGAACCCAATGATCATGATTGCATCAGTACCTCTAATCACTTGAAATTTGTCACCCACCTTATTTTCCAAACATTATGTTAACAAGTGGGACCCATGACATATCTGCGACTGAGGTTATATTGTGCACCCTCTCATAGATCCATGGTTCATGTTCTCTTAGAGTCCTTCACCATCAAAGTGCATCCACTCTGAGTATCATAGACCATTCTGATCGATACTCTCTGACGGGTCATTCTGATGGATCTAACGATCTCTATTACACCTCATATAACAGATAGGATTAGCTCGGGGCCTAAATATAGTTTGGTGGTTATCGGTGTCTAGTATTCCTTCTTGGGACATATCAACCTAGATCCAATGGTTGTAAACCATCGACATACCTTCCAACATATCTACAATCCTCATACTCTCTTTCCATCAGACTCTCTTCCAGGCCATCTCTCAAACATCTGACTGTCTAGCTTATCATAGACTCACACCCCATACACTCGACATCAACGGTCAAGATTTCCTTGTCTCACCCTTTTGATATCTCAACAACTCTCGTTGACTCAGAGTCTTTCCCATCAAAGTCCCTTTTCACCCTTGCACTTGGTCACTCTGATGGTCTCACCTTCCGACCAACGATCATGATCTTCTTGTTGCACTGAATCAACGATTGTAGATCCTCCTTGATCAAAACGTGGGTTTTCTTCAAAGTAAAAGTTTGATTCAAGACTTAACCATTCAAGGACTTTCCAGACTTATCTACTAGGATTTTACCAGACTCTCTTGGACTCTAGTCGTCACTCTGTAACTATCCATGGCATTCTCACTTCAAAAATCGGTTGAAGGTTTGCATCCTGTAAACTTTCCATTTCAAGGAAAGAGGCTTCACCGAACTAAGGATTCCTAAAACTACACAAAGACCTTCCCAAGCATCAGGGACACTATGCTACCACCTTTCCAATGAAGTTTCATATCCTACAATATTTCCATCCAAGGGAATTACAAATTGCAGGGAACGACTTGTATTCACATTCCTCATTTGAGTATTCATATTTGACATTATTAATTAGTGAAAGCATTCATACATAACCCATTTTACTCAGGAATTCAGCATTCTTTCAATTTAACCACATTTAGCTCATATACAACAACCAACTTTTCTTCACTGATAAACACGCAATAGACATTACAAATAATAACACTTATTTGTTTAGTGAAAAATCTCAACCAATCTATTGACTGAGGGAAAAATCATTTCCTCCCAACCGTAGGATATGCTGCTCAGTGTCTTTCTACAGCATGAAACCACCATGCCAAGCCACGATACCACCAAGGGACTAATTCAGTTGACTGCCAAAATAATAAAGTGTTTCAGGAAGGTTACTCTCCTTCACTCCACTGACAACAACATAGGTTTCCCTCTTCCCATTGAGCTCGGGACCTCCACGAGTTTATTGGGTACCTTCCCAACTATTTTTCCTTTGCACAAGGGAGTCTCTTCTCTGCTACACAGTCCCTCAATGACCTCCCCTTACAAGTGCCAGATTCTTTCCAGCAAGTACCAAGTCACAACCCTCTATTACTCCATTCTGGATCTGGGTCTTCTCTGTTCTAGGGTGACCATTACTCTCTTGGGAAAGTTTCCTATTTTTCTTAAAGAAACTTTCCAAATAATCTACTTCTCAGAGTTGTGTATGCAAACCTCTCCGCTCACTACACCATCTATTTATGAGTATGTAACTCACTCTGTCACAATTTCCCTAAGTGAGAACCAATCTTATTAGTGCATGTGTGTTTGTTATTTTCCACTCCTCAGGTGGTTGTATTTTCTCCCACACACCTTCTCTTGGTTTTTTTCTCCTCCCATCTTCCCATGTTTTTTGAAATGTGCTCTCAAATTCTGCGTGATGTTTTCCACCTTTGGCCTCTTCTTCCATCTATCCTCAGGATTCTTGTAGTCCATTGTCATATGCAACCCTTCAGTCAGGCTCTCGAATTTGAAGGGGAAATATAGGTATATCCTTTTGTCTGGGATTTCAGTTGACTCTTCATCTCTCCAATTACCAAATATGCTAGCAATTATAACTACTCAACCACCCAATCCCGACCTCCATAATTGGTCACATGGTCTCATGCACTCTAGGTACATTGGAAGGTGGTGTATTCAAGTTTTGTAGGTGTAGATTGGAATGTTGAGCAAACTTTCTATTTTCTTTATTGAAACTTTTCACTTCCACCTCACTAATCCCACTTGTGGTACCATGGATAGTACTCAAGGATTTATTTCCCAGTCAGTTATCCAATGTTTTTCATTAATTATAAACATAATTACATGCTTCATAATCAAAATACATGAAGTCTTAGCATAATTACAACTATGGGGGAAAACAAGGTGTTACACTTATCCACTGCAGAAACTTCAAGAGTTAAGCCAAGGTAGTGCATGGAGGCACTTACTCAACCAAACTTGGAGACAGGTGTGGAAGAGGTAGGAGTTGAAGAATGGCACCCAACAGTGATCGTGGACTTTTGTAGGAAGGTGATGGGGATATACGACTTCCAACTTACTACAGAACTACTTGAAGAGTTACAGTGAACACCGAAGGAATTTCGATTAGTCATGTGATACTCACCCATGGAGCACAATTTAGACACAATGTATGCCAATAGCCTTGGTGGCAGCTATTGGGTACACTCTTCCAACTAAATGAAGAAGACTGAGACATGCTACTAGGAGAAAGCAACAAAAATGGTGATGCCTAGTGGAGGTTTCATCTAAAGACTCAAACAAGGAAGTTGTGATGCAACGAATGGGTTGTGGAGGTGAATTTCTAGATTAGGACAAGGGGAACGACCTTGTCCATAATCAAATGGGTTTGATAAGTGATACGAACAAGTTAAGACTACACTAGACGACTCAAGAAGACCAAGAAGGGTTGGACAGGATGACGATGAGGCAGACAAAAAAGGGTTTGTTGGATATGGAGATGTGCACTCTCTAGCGACGAATGCAACAATTGGACCAATCACCCAACACATTTGAAATTTGAGAGGATCCAATGTACATGACACACAAACAACATAGTCGAAGTATTGAAGCCATCATGGGTCAAGAGAATCCATCACTTGGGCACACTTTGCAGAACTTCCTAAGGAGAGATTTCCTTGATAACAACAGTTGTTGAGACAATAGTCATTGATTGGTGATGAGATCCAGAGATGGAGCAGACACACCATAGAGATCAATGGATGTTTCTAGGGACAACAATGAATTGGAGTGGGGAAGGATGTAAGGTCTCCAATGATACCCACCAAGCACACACACTCTTTGGGAAAAATTGGGGATGAGTTAGACAAAAGAACATAGAGATCATGTGATAGATAAGGTGAACAGAGATCTATGGGTGTGAGAAGGAGCACCTTGGGTGCATGATGGTGACGTGTGGCACCAAGGGGGAACACACTTTACTTTCTTTAGAACGATTGACAAAGACTTGGGTTGCATTTAGGCAAGGGTGAGGCAACTTCAGAGCATGCCCAAGGAGTGGACCCATCTTCCCTCAACAACATGGGTGCACTGGAGAGGTTGGATGACCCCATAGACACACCCATGAGGAGTCACGATGATTGGCACAAAGAAAAAAACAATGCAAGGGGTGCGAGCCCAAGAGAGGGGTGCGTTGGTCCAAGAGACATGATGATTGATGGATGAGCGGGCTCCTTTCGACGCAATGATTCCACAAAGGGGTATGATAAGTCATTTCAATGTGACGGTTTGCGAAGGGGTGCGACACACCTAAAGGATGCAATGTTTCACATTGGTAATCCTTGGAATTCCTATAAGAGCACAAGGGTGCACAACGAAAGAAGGAAGGATTTAAAAAGAGATTTTGAGAGGACAAGTCTGAGGCAAGGCAGAACTGAGGAAGAGTTGCCAAGATGGAATACAAGTATCCAAGGGTGGGATTCTCTAGGAGATTTTGGGGAAGTCCAGAAACGTAGGTCTGTTGGAGGCATGTGTGGGGAAAAACCGAATTCTTTGTCAACTTGGTGAAGTCTGCGGTAATGAAGGGACAACAAGTCCGCAATTGAGGGCATGTTTGAGGTGCACCGTAGGAGGTTGCAAAGATGGTTGCGATAGAGAGTGTTCATGTGATGAATTTGTGTACGAGTACCTTGGTGAGGTGAGGCAAGTTGTGTGACTTTGCCCAAGTTGTAAATCAAGTCGGTAATGCTCATACTGTAACTTCTTCGCAATAACAAAGACTTGGTCGGGTGTTAGGCACGATTCGTGCCACCCACACTATTTATGTGTATGTCTTTTGTTTTTTCCGCAGTTGTTCTCTTGGTTTCTCATGTTCATGGATGTATGCTTATATACGACTAAGTGTTAAATTGTTAACAACTGTCCAAGTATACAAGAGTTGCACTAGAGTAGGAGTGTGACTCCCCTATAGCCTAGAGTGTAGTACAAATGAAGTATTCTTGGTGTTTCCAAACAACCAACTAAGAACCGTCTTGGTGTCTCATGCCCTTAGGAGGTGAATGATCATAAGATCTGAACAAATGTCCTGTGGGGTCGTGAAAGTAAGGACATTTACGTTAGTGGAATTATTGATTTGTGTAATCTTAATATTTGATAGCCTCCCATAATGAAGTAAACTTAGAATATTGACACAATTGATTGTAGATGTCTTGTGCTTGCTAATACCTCCATTGTTTTGTTGTTGCACCAAGTGAGTAGAAGATCTTGCAGATGCAAAGTGGATGGTGGTGGGCATGACAACCACCCCTACTTCTACTAAAGTGATTTACATGTGTAGTGCAAGAGCCTCGAAGTAGGCACTTATAATTTTTATGTTTCTATACTTTAAAATAATTTTGTATTTTAAAATTAAAGTGGACGGTGGTGGGCATGACAACCACCCGTACTTCTACTGAAGTGATTTACATGTGTAGTGCAAGAGCCTCGAAGTAGGTGCTTATAATTTTTATATTTTTGTACTTTTTTGTAAATAAAAAAAGATTATATTACCTTAAAACGCCAAAAAAGCGATACATGTCAAAACATACGTCAAAATCCGCCACTTGTTCTGCCACATGCATGGAAACCAAAGCAGGTGGCCTGCAAAGTTCATAGGCAAGCCAGTATACCTGAGTCTTTCTACAACATAATTTGACTGTAAATGCATCCTAACTAAAACTGATAACATAACAATAAAAAAATTAAACTTGTGGCGAACTCAGACTTCCATCATGGCGGAATGTGAAGGAAAATGACTGACATCAAGTTGGGCAGTGACTCTTTGTAGGCTTGCTTGACAGGGAATCAAACAACATATCCAGACGCCTACTAAGGGTGCGCTGGTTGTGGAGCTTGTCAGCCATATCTCGTCTCATCTCCAAGATCAGATTTAGATGGTCCTCCGTGAGTCTGCGAGGACTGGGAAAATCATGGCTTGTCGAGGCTGGATGGATTGGCTCATCCATATGAAGCTTCAGATGGGTCTCCTCCTCGTCCCAACAGTCACATGAATCAATCTCAGTGGCTTCATTGTGTTGTCCTCTAACATTTGGAGTCATTACTTGCATGCATTCATCTCGCTTCTGTGGAGGGATTTCCTCCTCCACCACACAACCGCCCAGAACAATATCAAGATAATTCAAAGGGAGGGCAGTTCTGGTTGGTGTTGTCGGCTCCTTGATGTCCTCTCACCAATTTGGAGGAAGCTCCTCCTCCACTATACAGTCACCATAATTTAGTTCAGGGTCGGGAAAATGAGGCGTAGGCTGGGCATCATCGTGCCAGTTTTAGTTGGAGTGAAGATGGCTGACAGAGCTGCTACTAGGAGTGGGAGGTAGAGAGGGCAGGCCTATGCATCGGTGTCGGCCTACCAAACTGTAGTAGATTGGCCCGTTTTTGGGCTTGCCTCTCTCACGAGGCATGGGGTCAACACAATTGGGGGAGGAATTGAGGAACAAGTTGGACGCGAGGGAAGGAACATTAACAGAGGTTCGACTCCCTCGGAAGGTGATTGCAGGTGGAGAATGGAGAATCAAGTGCAAATGCAGGAGAAAATAACCACACCAAGTGTTTACCTGTAAGATGACAAGAGAAATGACAGGGAGGGGCGCCATGAAGGCTGAGGTGATGTTTCCCTAATGCATCGTACCAACATCGGAGGGCCAAGATTGGTGCAGACTGTGCACCATTAAACTCCCTTGACTGTCCCCGTGCACTAACTCCTTGTCGGATTGAATGCTACGCATAGTAGAATGACAGAGGGGGGAACTGGTGGCGAGGGGCTTTAACTACACTCATCACCAGAGTGTCATGTATCAAGGGATTGACAGGTGTCACTCCATCCAGGGTATATTTTTGTACTTTAAAATAATTTTGTATTTTAAAATTATTTGTTAACTTTAACAAATAACAATAAATAGCAATAATTGTTAAAAAGGATAAAAAAATTACATAAAAATAAATGTACGTCACAATTACTTAATCAATCAGAAATTGAATTTTAAAGTGAATAGATGAAATTACAAAATCACATAAATGAATTTATGTGAAATTTTAAATCATCTGAATTTAAATTCCAAAATGAATAGATGAAATTACACTATTATTAAAATAAATTTATATGAAATTACAAAATTCTGAAAATGAATTTACTTTTATAAAAAATTGAAAATAATATATATTTAACAAAACTTTCAATAATCTTAAAAAAATTACAAACTCGAGGAGAATAATGTCGATGTCACTTCACAATGACTTGAACCAATTCCGCTTGAGGCCAATAATGGCGCTATTACATCACAATGGCTTGAGCCAATTCAAAATCGAATAGGGAGTCATGAGAAAAACAAAATTGAATAGGGAAAGGAATAAAGTTACAAGATTATAACTTGAATCAATTCGAAATTGAATAAATTTAACTTGGATCATTCTTTTTCGTAAGCGGGAGTCGCCTTCATAATGTTCGAAAATAACATGTGCCCCGGGATGGGACCAACCAATTCGTTGGACAAGTATAAGAAGAATATTAATTTGGGAAAGTAAAAATAATGGTTGATTTGCAATTCAAAGATACACGAACGAACTTTACGTCTATTTCGGTAATGGCAAACAATATGCATCTTACCCTATAAAACATTAAATGCTAAATGCATTAAATGTTAAATACTGTTGCAGTAGAGTGTTTATTGAGGTCTAGTGTAAAAGTTTTAAGTTTTTTTATTTTTTTTGCTACTATCATTGAAATCTGGTAACATGATTGTTAGAAAAATCACAATTTTATAGTATTCAAATTGTATTTTGGAATGCATTAATCAATTCAGCATTCTTAGAAACTCTAGGACATACTCAATATGTATGTTGAACCATTGAAATCTATCATTCCAAGTAATATGTATGTTGAACTTTTGAAATCTACCATTCCAATTATTTTTCAAAATATCAATTGATTTTTGAAGGAAACTCATAAAAAAAAATGCCTAGAAAAGAATAAAAACTTAGAACGTTTACACTACGATTTATTGATAGCAAATTTTGATAGCCAATCAATGACCAACATAAATAATCTCTATGTGGTGAGAGATATCATTGCTAAACATGCAGGTCCACACGCTTGTTGTTTACATCGATCATATGTATGATGCTCTGCACTTCAACATCTTGTTATCTACCCCGTCGGTGACCATAAGGGTTGGAATTTGACAGGCATTTTCCCTGTCACAGGCAATTTTCCCTGTACTTTACGATCATATTTCTCATGCGATTGTCTCCCGAAACGGGTATGCCAATTCATTAAACGTATTTTTGTCAGGTTATTAATTTTATAAAATGTCAATAATATCTTGCACTTTAATCATGCATTGGAGGTAAGTCCAATCGTGTTGGAGGTTGGAGCATCACTTTATGTCATTTCCGAATCCATTTTTTATTCTCAAGAGCTGGTGGTGCTTAATGAGTTGCAAATAGCTACCCACCACTATTTACTGCTTAATGAGTTGCAAATAGCTACCCACCACTATTTACTATAGACGGGACGACATTGAACTATATAGTGTTGAGTTTCTATTATCAAAGGTTGAAGCCCAAACAACTGAGGCAAGCAAGTTGTTTTGGATTTACCACGAGTTTGGACTCAGACTTCAGATAACTCGTGAGAGGGATGACCTTCCGTTCCCTGATATGATTCCCTTCCTTTACAGGCTATAGTGGATGGATAACCTTCGCTCGTGAGATGACAATGCTATAGGTGATGTTGTGTGATGAAGTTATTATGGGTGTTGGGCAACCAATAATCAGGTAAGGGTCAAGACATTGTGCGAATTTCGCATTGTTTCTAAATTTACTTTCATGAAAACAAAAATACATATAGTTTTTCTTTGCATCCATTTTTATTTATTTGGTTGCGAAATTTTCAACACTAAAATTATTAAGTATAATATTTAGGCTATCGAGATAAATTAAATGTACATACCACTGTGTCTAAGTTTAAATACAAGATTTTCTTTGCCTAAAGTCTTTAATTCAATTCAAATATCTCATGAAAGCAAAAATTCATATAAATTTTCTTTACATCCATTTTTTTAATGAATAGAGAAATGTATACATTAAAACTAAAATAAAAGAAACACATTTTTTAAGATGTCAAAGGAAAACTAAAATAAAATAAAAACAGACTTTTAAAGATTTCAAAGCAGAAGAAATTAGAGGATTTCTCTTTCTTCCATTAAACATTAAAACTAAAATAAAAGAAACACTTTTTTATTTCTCTTTCTTCCAGAAGATTGACACACCAGATCTTTACATAATTCCTATCATATTTTACACCTCGTCATTAATTATTCCTAATTGAAATTTATATCTTAAAAAAACATATGAAGAAAATGAGTTAGTATAAATCTGCAATGGTTTGCCTTGAGATTGTTGTAAGATAACAGCTTGGAAAGCCCAGCATTAGTGAACCCCTTCTTTGGTTTTAATTGCATTTTGTGTTATGTATAGCTGTCCAACTTGAGTTACCTGCCACCAAATTGTGTATTGTTCTTAGTGAGGACATAGTACAAGTTTTTGTCATAGTTGTTGTAGTAGTAGATGACTCGTTTAGGTTTTTGAGTAATTAGGGGAATAGTAATATATATATTTTTTCTATGTTGTTAACTTAATCAGAAATTAAAATGAACTTAAGTTTTATATATATATATATATAAATAAAAGGCTGAACTTTATGTTTAATACACCATTTTGGTTTTTTTCTTTTGAAGAAACATGTGAAATTCATTATTGAAGGAAGAGTAATTTCTTATTGAAGGACACAATATGGAAACCAAAAAAGTTAAAAAAAAAAATTGTCTTCCAACCCTAGTGACCAGCATAAAGAATCTCTCTGGTGAGAGATATCGCTGCTAAACGTGCAGGTCCACACGTTTGCTGTTTACAGCGATCGTATGTACGATGCCCCGCGCTTCATCATCTTGTTATGTATATCTACCTGCCTTGGCTTGGCTTCATCAACTTCAGATCTTCCTGCCCAATTCCAATGGCTTTTCCTTCTTCCTCCTCGGCCTCCTCTTCTGCCTCAACTTCTTATCCCTATTATGACGTGTTTATAAATCATCGGGGCCCCGATGTCAAGAACACTTTAGCTACCCATCTCTACCATCGCCTGTTAGACCATCGATTACGAGTTTTCCTGGACAAGCCGGAATTGGTGGAGGGACGCAACATCACTAGTCAAATAGAAGCCGCTATTCAAGTGGCCTCTGTGCATATTGCCATTTTTTCTCCCAACTATGCACAATCCAAATGGTGCTTGGATGAGCTTCACCTCATGGTTAAGTCCAAGGCTACTATTCTTCCTGTATTCTACAAAGTTAAGCCTTCCGAACTCCGGTGGACAGGCAAAGGTAAACGTGGATCGTATGCTGAAGCATTGTTCGACCATGAACAGAAGAAAACATACGACTCTGAAACTGGTGAAGAGAAGTCACGCTACGACATCAGAACTATTCAAAATTGGAGAGAGGCTCTTTCACATGTTGCCGATATAAGCGGTTTCGAGATGGATGGGTGAGCATCTCCCTCCTGCTAACTCTCCCTATATGTGTTACTTATAAGGATGTTCTGGTTTGTTTTTTTAGGAATTGGGATTCGTCTTTTATGGATTGCGTTTGGCGTTTCAGAGTTTGGGTTTGGATTTGGATGAATGTTCCGATTTTCTGGGTTTGGATTTTTAAGGATTGGGATTCGTCTTTTATGGATTCGTTTCAGAGTTTGGGTTTAGGTTTGGATGTATGTTCGGATTTTCTGGGTTTGGTTTTTTAAGGTTTGGGATTCGTCTTTTATGGATTAGGTTTGGCGTTTCATAGTTTGGGTTTAGATTTATTTACTTCTTAGTGATGATTAAATTAAAAAAATGAACTTATCCGATCATTGGTAAAATAATAAAAGGAATGCATAAATATATTGAATAGCGTGATATTAGCACATTCTGCATAAATTTCATTGATGGCTTAACACTCATAAAATGAATCTTATATTTCTTCCAGGGACGAGGATGAGCTTTTAAATAAGGTCGTAGGAAGTGTGTTGAAAAATATTCCCAAAACACCATTGTATGTGGCAAAATATCCAACTGGTCTCGAGGACAAATTGCAGGATTTTATAAAGACAGTGCCATTGCCGCCTCAGGAGGAGCTCGTGCATGCCAAGGTTGTGGGGATTGTGGGTGTCGGCGGCGTCGGAAAAACGACACTGGCTAAAGAATTCTACAACCGTAAGCGTTCATATTACAGTGGATCCTCCTTTTTATATGACGTGAGAGAAAATGCAGCTAGAATGTTTTTAAGTTATTTGCAGAGTCAGCTTGTTAAGGACTTGAGACATATAGAGACTAAAATTGAAAGTGTCGATGAAGGTTTAGTGATGTTTAAACGGTATCTTTCATCTTGTCACGCTCTCATCATTTTAGATGATGTGGATCATGCCAGTCAACTGGAAGCATTTTTGCCGATTAAAGAGATCCTGGACTCCAATAGCTTGATTTTGGTAACCTCTCGTGACAAGCATGTCCTCAGAAGCGCAGGCGTCCTAGAGCCATCGATTTATAAGCTAGAGGGGCTCAGTAGACAATTCTCCCAAGAGCTCTTCTGCTCCTATGCCTTTTGTCAGCCGCATCCACTACCAGAATTTGTAGATTTGGTAGATCGGTATGTAAGCGCTTGTGATGGGCTGCCATTATCGTTGAAAGTTTTTGGGGCGCTTGTCTGTGGAGAAAATGATACACGTTATTGGGAAGAGCAGTTGGATCGACTTCAGCAGACACTCCCTGCGGAGATACACCAGAAACTTAAAATCAGTTATGACTCACTAAGTAAAGAGGATCAGCCAATATTCTTGGATATTGCATGCTTCTTCATAGGAGAAGGCCGGGATATGGCAATAAGCATATGGGGTTTGGTGGGTCTTCGAAATCTGGAGAATAAATGCCTGGTCGAAGTGGATATTGAAAATAAAATAAAAATGCATGATCATGTTAGAGATTTGGCAAGAAATATTGCAGAGGAGGAATCAATGCCCCGTCGTCTTTGGCAGCAGACGACTAACAACATCGATGATCTGTTGGAGCGATCCTCATGTGTAAGTGCTTCCATCATTGCAACCTTTGTCTTCCGTTTAAAATTAATCTTTCCAGTTTGTTTACTCCAAAATTTATAATTCTGTATATTTTACTGAATGAACAGACAATAATTCAAATTCGCGGAATTAAGATGGTCAGTACCTTAAATATGCGACATTCACTCGCTTTGGGAATGCGTTCAGGAATGTCACGGTACAAAATATGGATTGATGAAGTGTTCGGGAACTATCTAAGGTATCTATTCAGTATTTTCCACTTTCGTGGTATGAGGAACTTGCATATTGTTGCCACTGAAGATGTTCATTTAGAAAGAATATTGACAATTGTCACCACATCTCATATGGCTCTGCTGGTATCGGTGTCCTTACCCTTCCTTGCCTTCCTGGATTCCCATGGAGAAATTAAGAGTGTTAGAAGTGGGTGGGAGCCAGTTAAAAATATTGTGGCAGCGTAAATCTCAGGTAAATGCGTGTTTATTTTTCTTTCTTTTCATTTCATTTAGAAATCTTTCTTTTAGCTTATACCTGAACATTTGCATTTGCAGGCCCCTCTCCAATTGCGAGAGTTAAAAATCTGGGCTCCCCTTGCAGACATTCCAAAATCTATAGGGCAGCTGAAGCACCTCGAGAAGATTCAAATATTTACTCCACTACCCGAACCACTCACTCTCAAAACTTTGCCGGAAGAATTTTGTCATCTGGCCAGCTTGAAATACGTTATTAAGGTGCTCAACAATGGTGTCACTGCCTGATTCCTTCGGAAGGCTGACAAACCTCCAGCATATCGATTTGTCTTACTCCAACAGTCTGGAGATGCTTCCAAATTCGTTTGGGAATTTAACTCGACTCAAACATCTATGTTTGAGGGACTGTTCCAACTTGACCATTTCTAACGGAAAACTGGGAAGTATTACCACGCTGGAATACTTGGACCTTGACAGCTGCAGAAATGTGAAAGAATTGCCTACCCAGGTCGCACATCAACGGTCCTTGAAACATTTAAATTTGCGGGGAACGAACTTAAAAGAATTGCCAAGCTGTATTGGAGAGCTATGCAATTTGGAATGGCTGACATTAGGGAGCGATTTGTTGGAAGTGTTGCCCCCTTCCTTCGCTTACCTCAGGAGCTTGAATGAGTTGTCCTTGTGGGAATTGCCGGAATTGACATCCTTGCCAGAATCCTTTGCACTGTTAACTCAGTTGACACAGTTGTCAATGTGGGAGATGCCTAATTTGAATGGTTTGCCGGAATCATTTAGACTGTTGACTCAGTTGACACGGTTGACAATAGAGGACTGTGGGATAGAATGCTTACCACAAGATATTCTAAATATGAACAATCTTCAAATTTTAGACCTATCAGATTGTCCGTTGCGCGAGCACCCATTTAAAAAGGTGAATGGAGAAAGAGAAACAGGAGCGTTGGATAAATGCATGTCCGGGCTCCAACAGTTAAAGTTGTCAATTACAGAAATCAGTGAGGTTTTCTTTTCTGAAGGTGTTTGCCCGAACCTTGAACATCTGTCTTTATCATTTTGCAAGGAATTGAGGCAAATAGGAGGGCTTTGCAGTCTGGCAAAACTTAGAGAGTTAGACATCCAGGGGTGTAAACAATTAGAGGAGCTGTCCAGTCTGGAAACGTTGATATCTTTGGAGGTGATTGATGCTACTTGGTGTGAGACGCTGAAGTGCATACCAGGGTTGGGGCGGTTGACGAAGCTTCGATCTTTGAAAGTGGATTATTGCAAAGAGATACAAGAGCTGCCAGGGGTGGAGCATTTAATGTCGTTGCAGGAGCTTAATGTGTGTAACTGTCCCAAACTGCAGTGGGGTGGGGGAGTACTTGAACAACTGCGCCAACAATTGAAGGTAAATGTCCACATATGATGTTTTTAGGATTGTGTTATGAAGAAAACTTCTTGGATGATGAGGGCTGAGTAGTTCATAGTTGTTAAAAATTATAGTACAATTACATGGGAATTTTATTTTATGTTTAAATGAAGTTGTTCATGTCCAACTATCCAATATCTGTACACTTATACATCTAGCTAGAGATTTTTATAAAGAGTTGGCGACAAAAAAGCTTGTCCATGCATGAAAGATTGTTTTCCGTTGTTAAGAAGGATTTGAACTTAATGAATATATGGAAGGATCCATAAGCTTCCCCATGCACGAAGGATTGTTTTCCGTTGTTATGTAATCACCCTTATCGTCACTCTGGTCTCACGAATTGGTGTGATAAGAATAAACGCCGCAGCATCACCCTAGAAGATATTAATCTTGCACAGGATCCCCTCCCCTCTGCACTGTGGCGGTGACTTCCTTAACTGCATGTGCTACTCATTTCCATATGCAAAGAATATATGGATCGATGGTCCTTTATATTGAAATCCTATGTATTGAATATACATGAATTATTTTATTTTCAGGAAAGATAGGCTCAATCAGCTTCTTATGGAGTTTGGGCTGGACTTGCAACTAGATGATGAGCATAAGCATGTATGGTAAACATGTATCCTAAGTGTGTTGGATTAATCATGACTTTAATGAATGAAACTGTGGCTTTGATAAATGATAAATCGTACAATCACATCACATATAAAAAGTTAAAATTTGTTTTTTTAAATGGTTATTTACAAATTTATTCATTAATGATGATGATGATTAAAGTCTACTAAGATCGAATTGGTTTATTTGACTTTAAAAGGGTAAGTGATTACTTGTGATTCTTTAGAATTTTGTTTTTGTGCTCGGAAAACATTAAGAGAAGCTTTCCAAGATCACCATACTTTTGTTGAGTTAAGAGGTTAGGAAGGTTGGTAGTGTGATAAATATTTTGAAAATGAGATCTAATATGGATATAGGCTCGACAATCTAAGAGAAAGTGCTTTTCATTTTCAATATTCTTAATGTCACAAAAGTAACACACTCTTTAAGAATATTTTGATGTTGACGACATTTATGCCAAATGCATATAGAAACAACTTTTATCAAAAATCTATCAACATCCCAAAACCTGTGAATCGAACCATCTTGTATTTATAAGATTTCAACAGTGCAAAACCTATCGACCAAACCATCTTGTATTTATACACACCTCTGAAGCATTTCTCTCTCCACAGACTCCATTTCTATACACCGCCTCCATCCACCTTTACATACTCAGGCATGGTCGTTCCTGTCTTCTTGGTACTCATGCTTATTCCTGCATTTCTGGTATTCGCGCTATTTACGCCAGTAGTTTTCTTAGGAGTAGCCTACTCTGCAACCAATTTTGCACTTGTAAAAAGCCATAATTTCCTTGCTGGTTTCCTGATTTTTTTTTCTTTAGCTGCTCGTTGAATCCACAACCCTTGAAGTTAGGCACATGATTTCCTTCTAAATTTCTTCAATCTCTGCCACATCCCAACGCTTTCCATCTAAGTTTCTTCAATCCACATCCCAACACGAGTGTACCAGGGGCTGGAGCTTGCTCTGCTTCGGGTTCTTAGGAAATTTATTTCGCTATTGCGATTAGCCTTTGCCTTTGCCTCTTTAGGTAAATAAGAAGGTTGTAGGATAATTTACATAATTTACAGGTTTTTGGTCCAACATATTCACCAATTCTTTAACTTGTTTTATAGCCATCACCGTATCTAACATTCTTTACGGTTCGGTCATATCTATATGGTGGATCTTGATATGGGACCAGGACTGGATTTGGATCATTATATATAACCGTATCCACACCACCCTTCCATATATAGCCAGCAAGTTAAAATATTTTCAGCTTTGGATGGTTGATGAAAATGAAGCATTTAGTACACCACATGCATCAACCAAGTAAAGGAGGCTTGGATTAGTATGTTTGGTCTTCTTTGTTGATTAAATTTGTGTTTTTTTTAATACACACGATGACAACTATTTGCATTTATTGTGACAATGTTGTGAGACGCCCTGTATCTTAGCCAGAGAGCTAATTTAAACTCTTTGGGGGCATGTTTGTTCATATGGAAAGAGCTCTGTATGGGGTATGTTTGCTCATATGGGAGAGTGACCAGATGGGGTATGAACATGTTTTCTCATAACCATTTTTGTTATATTCAGGATTGTTTGTCTTTTGTAGTATGTAGTGTTTGAACTCTTTTCATACAAAGAGTTTTGAAACCCCTTATATTGAAACTGAAAGTGTTGGCCATTTCAGAATATTTAGAAATATGATGCTCCTAAAGTTTTTTCCATGGTTCATTTTTCACTCTCCTTGCTTGGATTTTGCTTCACTTTGCAATGATATATTTGGTTCATGTTGGCTCCCATTAAATCTACTGTAGTGTATTCACCTATTCTAAATGTTAAATGTTACCTTCCATTATTGATGCTTCCATTTAGTCTCAACATTTGTTGGAAAAAAATTTGTTCTACAATTTAGTCTAATGTGTGAATTAGATGGTTTTTCTAATTAGAATCTAGAGAGTAGCCTGGCTTGATGGTTTCTCTAATTAGAATCTAGAGAGTAGCCTGGCTTGCTGGTGTGATACGGAAAAAACAACAACTTTTCATTTCTCTCTTCAGTTTCCATTATGACATGCTCTTTTATTTGCTTTAATATTGGATATATTCCATTTGATAAGAAAGTAAAGTTGAAAATGTGGCACTAAAGCCCCAGGTATGTCCAATATACCCTTGCTTAAATGAGTTAACTTTTGCTGTGACACTTTAAAGCCACATATATGTATATGTTGAGTATACTTCCGTTTTAGTGAGAGTTAATGTTTTCAATATGCTTTACTAACTTTAAAATGTCATTCAGAAGATAATTTAGTGGAAAGAATGTGGTGTGTAAATTTAAGTGGTTAAAAAAATGATAACTTTAGGCTCGAGCTTGGTACGATTAATTGATACATTGAGGATGTAACCATTAAAGTTCTCAAAATATCATTTGAAGGATTAGTTGGTAATATGCATCTCTTCCTTTATATGTAACATATTTCCCTTCCTTTATACGTAACATCTTTCCCTTTAATGATACAACTTGGTTGTGTTGTTTTGATAAATACTACGATCCTCTCCCATGGTACACCTTTGGTGTTCTAGCTTGATGAAAAATTAAAAGTATGATTATGTTCCATGATACAACCTGACTGTGTGGGCTTGATTAAAAAGAAAAAGTATGGTCATTTATAATTATGATTCTCTTGCATGATGGGTGGATGTGGTGGTTTGATGAAAAAGGTGTGATACATTTAAATTAAAATAAAAGTAACATTTTTTTTTTTTAAATTAACTTATAATTTAGATATATTTAATTAATTTATTAAATATATTAGATATGTAAAATATATCTTAGATATATTTAATTAATTTATTAAATATATTTGATAAGTTCTACAGAAGTAATTATTAGTTTTATTATTGTAATAAATTATTGAAATATTGTAACTTCGATGAATATTCTAATTATATTTGAGTTATTATTTTATAGATTAAATCCTCTTTTGCGGATTGATCAAGTCGAGTCTTGTATAAGATCAAATCCCCTTTTCTGGATTGGTCAAACTGTATTTGTATAGTGGTATTTGTAAAGTCAGCCCCTAGTAATTATAAAGTGGTTTTAGCCACTTCTAGGAGAAGTCGACTCAACCAAGTGAAGAGATACAACCCTAGCGCCATCTCACACTTGTATTTATATGTGAGGTGTGTCTCATTTACACACACTCTTTGAAGAATATTCTAATTATATTTGAGTTATTATTTTATAGATCAAATTCTCTTTTGCGGATTGATCAAGTCGGGTCTTGTATAAGATCAAATCCCCTTTTGTGGATTGGTCAAACTGTATTTGTATAGTAGTATTTGTAAAGTCAACCCCTAGTAATTATTGTTGGGTATGTGTTATATTCTTTGCATGTGTGTGTGTGTGTGGGTGCGTCAGATACGACAACTGCGGTTTTTGCTATTTTTAGCGGATTTGTAAATTAATCTCGGATTAAGGGATTAGGGTTTTGGTATCTACGGAATACCTAAAAACATTGTATATATTGTATGGCGAATGGTGAAATTCGATATAATGAATATAAGAAATGTTTTCCCGGTTGAGGGTTTTCGGTATAAAATCTCTGTGTACTCTGTGTATGAGCCATTGATTAATTTTTGTATTGCTTAAGAATCTATATGCATTGCTTTACTTCGCAGGTTTAAAACTTACATGTGGTATCAGAGCTCGTTTTTGGCTTCAGAGGGATGCCTTTGTTGTTGAGGGTTTGGCTCGATCTTGATAGATCAAGTTTATCTTGGGTCTGTGATAACCTTGGGTTTAGTGGGATCTTTTGCAGTGGAGATTCGAGTAAAGAAAGAGGAATGGTGAGCTCATCTAGAATTGAGATAGAGAAGTTCAACGGTAAAAACTTTGAGCTATGGAAGCTCAAGATGGAGGACCTTCTTGTAGACAAAGAACAATGGATCGTTGTGGATCCTGGTACACAGC
>ML788611.1:757743-782888 GCA_009831015.1 Picea engelmannii
CAAGGAGACATTTTCATTTTGAATCATCTTGTATTTGAACATTTAAGTGGGGTAAAAGGAGGTTGCCCCCTCGAAGAGGCTTATTATCTGAAATTATCTCTTTTTCAAGGCATTGAGTACTTTTTCTGAGGTTTTTCTATGCTATATTGATATTTGGTTCCTAACAGACATGGAATTTGCACAAAAATATAACAAAAACCTAAAGTTAACACCGTGCAAATATTTGGACAAGTACGTATTCAAGGACTTGCATGAAGTATTTTTTGGTGATTTCCCACATGTGTTGTAGGAGTGGATATTGAGGTTGAAAGACAACCACCCTAAAAATCGGATCAGACATCTAGAATGGAATCTTGTGGAGATCACTCAGTTACAACAAGTTGACAATAAATTTACACACAGTAGATTTCTGGTTAGACAACATTGTTGCAGGATTTATCACAGAATTTGCAGTAGATACTGCGAAGTTTTATAGCGCACCAGAGAAAGAGTTCCTGAAGGCACCTCGAGGTAGGTATATCAGATCTATGTATACTTCCATTAAGATGTTACTATATAAAAAAGGTGTAATGACAATGGCCTCAGACAACTAAACGTCCCTACGTGCATGGGGGAAGGGGGGAAGCACTGACAAGAGACAGAGAAATGGAGGAAGAAGTGGATAAAGGAAAGAAGGAGGAGTCCTTGGATCCAATCATGATGGAGGAAGACCAGATCAAGTAGATCATGGAAACAACTGGAAGAACGCGCAGTGGAGTACCCTACCAATATAATATGAACAACAAGAAGAGAGCCATGGCCGCGAGGGAAGGATTGGCAAGTGATGAAGAGGAGGTAGAGGATCTTCAGGCTATGGAGAAGATTGAGGAAATCCTGGGAGTGACATATGAAAGGAAGACAACAGGTCCAAGAGCAGAAACTGGAGGCATAACTCCTATCCATATCAGTGTCAGTGTGGAACCCATAAACCCATGTGCGATTAATACACCAGAAAGAACAACATCGTTTAGGCAACCGAATTTCAGTGGAAGAAACGCAACAAGAAGTACATCTACACATGGAGCAACAACTGGGGTAGCCATTTCAAGAAGCATTAGTCAATGATATACACCGTGCGAAGGTAGTAGTTCAACATTCAGGATGGAAGGATATAATCCCACCATCAGGTTACCATAATTCAAGGGAGAGGCATCAGAGGACCCTGAGAAGCACTTGTTCACCTGTGAAAATATCTGGGAAACAAAGAAGATCACAGATGAGGATACCAAACTTGCACAGTTATCCATCATGCTAAGAGACCACACATTGGATTGTTACATGAGATTAGCTGCAAATAGTCCACCAGGAACAGCCAGAACGATTGTGGATATCAAGAAGTTGATAATAAATGAATTCTAGAAGCCTAGCTTCGAGGATCAATGCATGAACGAGATGATAGAGATTAGGCAGAAACCAAGAGAATATATATGGGAGATAGACTAGAGATTCAAACGATTGAAGGGAACGCTGAAGTATGTCATGACAAATATGCATCATAGGCATTTTTTTTTGAATTCACTACTACCACACTTGAAATACCCTTTGAGACAACAAAAGTTTCAGACCCAGGAAGAGGCTCTGTAGGAAGCCTTGCAACTAGAAGAGAACCAATATAAGAAGACAGATCCAACAATAGAGGAGCTCAAGGAAGACCTGAAAAAAATAGAATTTCAATTAAACCAGAATAGGAGTAAGGAAAAAAGAGAAGTTGTTTGGTGTACCACATGTAGAACATAAGGACACCACAAGAACGAATGCCCAACATTCGTGTGGTACATGGAAATAGGACTGCCAAACCCTTTGCCGAAAGGAGGACTGCCAAACCCTTTGCCGAAAGGAGGACTATGGTGTGAGATTTGTAAGACAAAGGAGCATGATCCATATCACTGTCCAATGATGCAGAAATACCAGACAGTTCCTAAGAGTCCATATTGCAACTTCTACAAGTCAGTAGGCCACGATGACAAAGATTGCAGGAAAATGGAGTTGATGAGGGAAAGAACATCATACATCTATAAGGTGCAGGCAGAGATGATGATAGGGAAACATACACCACGGTTTAACCAAGTACCATCTCCATATAACACTGCGCCACAACAATATAACACTGCGCAGTCATAGTACAATACCATGCAACCACAGTATAATCCCGCACAGTATAATCAGTTTCCCCAGTACAATGCATCGTGAGGAGATTGAGTTGGCTACCGAGGTGGAGGAAGAGGTAGAGGAGGATTTGGAAGAGGCAGAGGACCAGTGGTATGCCATAAATTTCAACAACCAAGACACTATGCAAGAGAATGTACACTTCCACCTACGACATGTATGTACTGTTGCTTATCTGAGCATGACACTGAAGATTGTCCGACACTATTGGGGAAGATCCAGAAAAATATAAATCAGAACAATCGGAATGTTCAATGGATTTCTGCATAAGCGAGGGATGATGGAAGAAATATGAACATATTTACGTGCACAGGATCTAAGACAAGAGATGACGCAGTAAGACACGATCCAACACAACACCAATGGGTGAAGAAGAATGTTGAACCACATAAGCAGTTTGATACGTAGCACGAAAATGAGATATTCAAGCAAGCTAGAAAATAATTCTTGAATCCAGAAATTGCATCTACATGAACTGCGCATCATACTCAGGACGTACCAACATACGAGATGCCTTCATCGTTGGATCACACTAATGAAGAACAACCCCTACGACAAGTAAGTAACATAAAGGATTTTCTGCAATCCTGTGTTAAACTACTAAATGATCCATCATATGTTAAAGTGTTACAAAATATGTTAGAAAGATGTAGCACAAATGTAGAGGGAAATATATAACAAAAAACAATTAATCATCTGCATACAAGGAGGAGGACAAGCACATAATTCAGACTGAAACATTGGAGATTTTAACGTGGGGGATATCATACTGGATTTAGGCTCTGAAGTGAATGTACTACCCAAGAAGAAATGGAAATGTATGGGAGAGCCCACATTAGGATATTCACCTGTTTAGCTGAAACTAGCAAATCAACATAGGGTTCTTCCAATTGGGAGGCTAAAGGGTGTGACAATAGATCTGGATGGATTGCACACTAAACCTTATTTCAAAGTGATAGAAACAGTGGATGTCACAACACCTTATCCGACATTGTTTGGCTTGGATTGAGCATTTTATAATCAAGACATAATCAATCCGAAGACGAGGAAGATGACATTCGAGTCAGGAGAGTACATAGTCATTGCACCATTAAATCCATCGGAAGGAGAAAGGTTTATAGAACCCACATGTTTAGACCTAGAGGAAATTAACCAGTTATACAGGACCACCGCACGAGAAGAAAATTATGTGAATCCGATTGCATATGGGGTACTCAGTTGAAGAAGTATCATGTTATGCGCGCCAGACTCAGATACAGGGTTGAAGAATTGACAACATAGATTACATGAAGTCTCCATAATAATGTGCGCAAGAATAGACGGTGCAGTAAGATGGGTAGGTACATAGATAAGAGAACCTCCCAGCTTTAATGGGGTTAATGAATTTGAAGAATTCCTAACAAGATACGAAGATGAAGTGTTAGAAAATCAGAGGATCTTAGCTCTGGATATAGCACTCAAGGAAACACTTGCAATATGCTGGGGTGCACACAAAGAGACAGTCGAGGACTGGTACCAATGTAAGCGATTATTGTGCATCATATTTGGCATAGAATAGGGAAGCAATCAATTGCAGAGATATGACAGACATGGGACACTATCCGAACACTTAGAGAAGTGTAGAACACTATGGAGAATGAAACCACCAGAAGAAAGGTCTCATCACTTTATTCACACATTGGAAGGGATTCCAGCAAACTGGTATGTAGACCAGGAATTGCGCAAAGGCACTGCAGAATGGACAGTATTACAACATAATTTAATAGTAGTTTTCTCATTTGAACATGAGAACCCCAACATGGATTCAACACTCAAACAAATTAGAGGGGAAATATTCATTCAAGAACCAGAGGTTGAACTTATAACAGAGTTCCAACAACATAACAGACAAACAGTGAAAGAACTATTGTCATTCTACCAAGTGTAGGAAGAAGCCCCAGATGAAGATGAACCACACAACATTCAAATTACAGAAATTGAAGGAGAAAGGGAGGTGGAAGGTCCATCTCTTGAATCATAAGTATTTGTTGTGCCAATCAAGGTGAAGACATTAAATATTGGGACAAATAATAATCCTAAAATGGCCATCATTGGAGATTACTGGGATGAACATACAATAGAAAGAATAACAGAGTTGTTGCACGAGTACAATGACATGTTCCCAACAAACTTTACAGAGATGAAAGGCATAGAAGGAGAGATAGGAGAGATGAATATACCTCTCAAACCTAAGGCTACATCAGTCAAACAATGACCATATCAAATGAACCCAATATATAAGCAAAAAGGAAAAACATAAATTGACAGAATGTTAGAGGTTAGAATCATAGAACCAGTGGAGGAATCTGAATGGGTACGCCATATGGTAGTTCGGGAAAAGAAACAGGGAGGGATAAGGATATGTGTAGATATTAGAAAATTGAATGATGCTTTCCTACATGACCCTTTTCTTACCCCTTTCACAGATGATGTATTAGAGAATGTAAGAGGCCAAGAAGCATACTCATTCATAGATGGATTCTTAGGCTACCATCAGATCAAGATAGCTCTAGAAGACATGTACAAGACCGCTTTTTCCACAGAATGGGGATCCTACCAGTACACAGTCATGCCTTTTGGACTGAAGAATGCACCAACAATATTCTCAAGAGTAGTCATAGATGCATTCAAAGAATTCATTGATCAATTTTAAGAAGTATATTTGGATGATTGGACAATCTACAGTCTATTGAAAGATCATGTAGAGGTATTATGGCTGATGTTGGAAATATGAAGGAAGTGTCAAATATCATTAAATATCAAGAAGTGCACATTTGGGACACCTTTTGGGATACTATTGGGCTATATAGTGTGCAAACAAGGCTTGCTAGTATATCCTGCCAAGATTGCAGTGATTATAAATTTACCACCACCAAAATCAGTATGTCAATTGAGAGAAACATTGGGACACACATGCTACTATAGGAAATTCATAAAAGGGTATGCGCAGATCACTGCGCCAATGGAGAAATTGTTAAGGAAAGATCATAAATTTCAGTGGAATGAGGATTGTCAGCAAGGATTGGACACTCTAATAGATAAAATGGTAACATCACCAATACTAGTATTCCAAGATTGGGAAAAGACATTTCATGTGCATGTAGATGCATCAACCATAGCACTTGGATCTATTCTGGAGCAACCAGGAGCAGGAGAGTTAGACCATCCAATAGCATTTGAAAGAAGAAAATTGTAAGAGTTAGAGAAGAACTGGAATACTACATAAATAGAAGGCTTAGCAATGGTATATGTATTGTAGAAGTTCAGACACTATCTGCTTGGGAAACACTTTAAATTGTTCATAGACCATTATTCTCTCAAATACCTAGTCAATAAGCCAATGTTAGGGGGAAGAATTTGTAGATGGTTATTGTTGTTTTAGGAATTTGACTTTGAAGTGATAGTCAAACCAGGGAAGTTGAATGCAAGACCTGATCACTTTTCAAGGATCACCAATGGAGAAGAACCTACAAATTTAGAGGACAACTTCCCTGATGCACAACTATTTTCAGTCCAAATAGTTGATGAATATTTTGCTGACATCATTCAATACTTGAGTACAAGGACCTCGCCACAAGAATTCAACACTGTGCAGAAGAAAAATCGGGTAGTCAGAGTTGTAGACTATCAATTGATTACAGGACACTTATACAAGATGGGTGCAGACATCATCTTAAGAAGATGTGTACTAGAACATGAAAGGCCTAGGATTTTAGCAAAGGTCCATGAGGGAATAGTTGGAGGACATTATGCAGGAAAAGATACTGCGTAGAAGGTATTGCATGCAGGGCTATGGTGGTCGACCATTCACAAAGATGCAAAGGACTACTTCTAGAGATGTGATGTATGCCAGAGGGTTGGAAAACCTAATAGACTTGATGATATGCCCCTAAGACCACAAGTAGCCTTGCAAGTATTCAACAAATGAGAAATAGATTTTGTGGGACCAATTAATCCACCAACAAAGAGGTCAGGAGCAAGGTATATCATTACTGCTACAAAGTACTTAACGATATTGGCAGAAGCAACACCAGTAAAAGATTCCAGCGTAGAGACAACAACACACTTCATGTTTGAGCAAGTGATCACTAGATTTGGATGCCCAAGGATTTTGATGAGTGACCAAGACACTCACTTCATCAATAGTAATATCAAGGCTATGACTGAGGAGTTTGAAGTCTATCATCAAAAGAGTACACCATATCACCCTCAAGCAAATGGAACAGTGGAAGCATTTAATACGATCCTAGAGAATGCACTAACAAAGATCTACAACGTCAACAGGGACGATTGGGACTTGAAGATACCAGCAATATTATGGGCATACAGGATTACATGCAAAAAGTTGACAAGGTAGACACCATTAAAGTTGGTGTATGGACAAGAAGCAATGGTGCCATTACAATTTTTGGTACCTAATCTGCGTGTAGAAGTAATCACTAACATGACAAAATGAGGCATAGTACAAGAAAGGCTAAGGCAGCTGATGGTGATGGAAGAAGATAGGATTCTACCAGGATTTCACCAAGAAGTACATAAATCAAGGGACAAATCTTGGCATGATAGACATATTAAAAGGAAGAGTTTCAAGGAAGGAGACCTAGTCTTAGTGTATGAAAGTAAATTTCTTCAACACCTAGGAAAATTCAGAATGCATTGGTTGGGACCATGTGAAGTGAAGACTATCACAAAAGGGGGAGTTGTATAGTTGAAAGATTTAGGAGGTACATAACTCATATGAATGATCAATGGGAGTTGACTAAAGATGTATAGGGACAGTCGACCTCCTAGTACTTAGAAAGTACCATGCATTAAAGAGATATGTATATAGTGGAGAAAAAAAAAATCCATAAAAAGTAAAAAGGATAAAAATAAAAACAATTCAGCACACATGGAGGGCCTCAAAAGAATAGAACTGGGTGGACGGAACAGGGTGCTGGAAGAAAACCAGGGTTCGAAAATGCGATGTGCAGAAGATCAATTAACAGGTAGAAAGGTACAGTGCACAAGAAACACAACAAAAATAGAAAAAGTGACAATTATCAGTGCGACATAGCTATCACTTCCCCATCCTGCTATAAAGTTGGAAAGAGGGGGGAGACTGACCCATTGTGTTATTTTCTAAGGAGAAAAATGTCGACCCAAGTGAAAGAGTGATAAAGTGTGAAATTGCACTACCATCTGTCAAGTTGAGAGCTTTTAGTTCGAATTTAACCACCAGGTCACCACCAAAGGTTGGAGCACCAAGCAGAACCGGGCGAAGAAAATGCAGTAGCACATGGGTACCACAAGGCAGAACCAATAATATGCCCAAAGTGGTGGATGTGGATGAAATCCACACACCTGAGTACGAGAAAACCAAATAACATGTGGAGGAGGAGTAGGAACCCGCACAGGGGCTCGAGCAGTGGGTAGAGGACGTCGAACAAATGGAATCCGACCCGTCCAGGGGAAAAGGGTCGCATGAAGCAGAACCAGTGATGGATTCCACACAGAACGGCCTAGAGATGGAACCAGAGAAAGAAATAGAGAAAGAGGGTGGGGTATCGTCCCCATAAGGGAAAAATAAACTGAGAGCAGAAAGTAGTACACAGGGTGTGCAATGCACACAGGAAGAACTAAGTATAGTAATGTCGAAAATCCCCAATGAAGTGAAGACCGAGGATAACATGGTAGGAGGAGTCGATAGCCTTAAACAATCCTACCATGATGTCTCGGATGCCACAAATTTCCCATATTTGGTAGCGTAGAGCTACCTAGAGAGCAGGGGAGAGGATCCATCAAATGTGCCACTGTTGGAGCCCGCACAGTGGATCCTAAGACTGTACAACACCGACATCATGAACCTACTAGACATACCGCACTTTGGGCACGGGAAACACATAAAAAAATGTTTTAAACAATTGTTAGCAATGGTGCATGGAGGCATATTATGGATGGACATGACAATACCGATCAACATTGACCTCATTGCAGAGATTACAGGGATACCCACAGATGGGGAGAAGTCGGAGCAATACCTAGAAGACAAGACTAAGGTGAAATCCATCTCAGATGAGATCAAAGCAAAGTATGGTGCAGAGACAGGGAACATAGGTATCGGGATAAATGACATCAATGATCCTGTGACACGATTTTCAACCAGATTGCTCGGTTGCAAATTAATGTGCAAGTGCCAAAAAGAAGAAGTGTCTGCAGGAGTAGTAGTAGTTGCGGCGCAATGCGAAAAGGAGATCTCGATGAGCTGGGCCTTGTATCTACTGAACTCATTCCTTGAATATTGTAAGGATGTACCATATTGGGGCTTTGAGTTCCACTACTCGTGGTTACTCATCCTCATTGCACTTATGGGGTGGCATGAACCTACATACACAATGTTCCTTCCAAGGACAGGAAAATGTGGCGCAACGCGCTACGCGTCGCTGCAAAGCACAATATATCCCAAGGTAAAGAAATTCAACAATGACATGTTAGCTCAGTACTTAACAAAGATCCAGAACAACTTGGCAGATGCATGGAGTATCTCACCAGAAAATGTCCAGGAGTATGGACAGATAGCGATTTTTCAGGCATCACGTCACAATACGTGGCTACAGGAAAAGAAGGACCCAACCAAGGAGTGGTTGCAACTGAAGTATTGTGTAACAACGCAAGACATCCACATGGAGGTCCAAGAGTGGAATGAGGAGTGGAAAGTGCCATAGATTCCAAGAGCAACTCCAATAGTACAAATCCAGACGCAGGGTAACATTGTCCCCGCGTAGCAGATAGGCATGAATGACGCTAGCCAACAAAAAAAAACAACAATAGGTATAGTAGGGAAAAACAACTCAATTCATAATAAAACTAGAACACAAAAGAAGTCACAACGGGGTCCTACACAGGGTCCACAGGCTACAGAGCAGGCACCGAGAGGACCGATAGGACAGGTGAGTGAAGAGGAAGCGCATATGGAGGCACAAGATGTAACCATGGACGAAGAAGCTGAGAAGAATACCAGCATGGATACATGGATGCCAGAAGAATTTGAACAACCAGAGGCCCAAAGGAGAAAGCAAGTGGCGCCAGGGAGAAAGAAAAGGCCCACCAGAAACAAATGGAAACGTCACTGACAATAGATGACGTAGAGTTGATAGCCACAAAAGTAGAAGAACGACCATCAGAAGTATGGGAAAATGCAGAAAACCATTGAGCTTCAATTTTGGAACAACTACAGGAGGTAAAAACTGTGCTAGAATAGTTGAGGATCAAGGCGGAACAACAACAAAAGGAGAAACCGACGCTAGTATGAGAAGGAGCACCTGTCAGAGAGACAATACAAATCATAGCGCGGGGAAGTGCTAACTTTATCATAACACCAGATATGTTGTTCATTGATGAGGAAACAATGTAGAAGCCTATGAAGGATATCAAAACATTGGATTTGGCGTTTCCCAAGATACCAACAAAGGCGTTGTATAAGTTACAGGTTAGCGTTGCACAGGAGATTCAGTCCAGAGCAAGTTCTGACGCGACGAATATACAAATAGCGCAGGAAGAAAATACGGTAATAAAGGAAACCATCAGCTGGGAAGGGTAGAAGAAAGAGATAAAGCAACAAAAAGTGGACCAGATGGAGACCCAGATAAATGCAGTCTTTCAAGCCATCTCAGATGACACAATATCATAGGAAGCATCTTCAGAGGAGAAGATAGCAAATATATTGCAAAATCTGCAACAATATAAAGACCAGATCAAGGAACTGGAGGAACACGCAGTACCTATGACTCCCCCAGCAGTCTGAGTGCAAAGAGAGAAAGACGTGACAACAACTACAGAAAAAATCACGCAAAACATACATAGAGTGGAAGAACTGCTGGAAACGAGAGGCCAGCTATGGACCCAACTACTAGAGGATGGGAGCCTACAAGAGCTGCAAGGAAAGAAAGATAAATTGCATGCAACAATGGCATATTTCAAGCAACGACATAGGACAATGTCACTACCAGAGAAAATAAAGATGACTGCAAAAATGAAAAACCTTCAAGCAGAATAAAAAGCGGTACAGGCATAGAAGATCACACAGCAGGATAAGTTGGAGCCCCTACATGAAAAGGAAGAACAATTGGTCGTGGAAATCGATGCAACAAAAGCATGCCTCAAAAAGATAGGCTTGGAGGGGGGTGAGATATTACGACCGCTAGTCACTTCCCATGTGATCGAAGCCATGTTAGCAAAGAGCAGCCAAGCTCAGGAGCAGTGCCAATGGATAGTAGAGATGTACGAAGCATTGGCACAAGTAGTGGAAGACATTGGAGTTAGGAAGTGACTTGGGACTAGTCAGGATGTCAGTGTTGGGGGCCTATTGGACGTAGGCCATTTTGAGGGAAAATCATGACGTGGGAGGCAAATGTGCATGTAGAAGAAGCAACACATGTAAGGAAGATGCGCATGCAAGAAAAACAACACGTGCAAAATAGACGCGCATGTAGAAGAGGAAGGCATGTGAGGCATGCATGCAAGAAGACCTATCCATGATATGGTTAGGGTTTTGGTAAGAGAGTGTAATGGCTAGTAAACTAAAAATATGTATAAGTAGGTACCTAGGAGGCCTATTTCAGGGGTGATTTTTAGAGGTTCGTTGTTGTTCTTTTGGGTTGGTCAGTTTTACTATGATGTAAAAAGAAAAAATGGTTGTAAATACGATCGATTTGTAAGTTGTTGAGCTAAGGAGAGGGAATAAGGGAGATCTTAAGGGTTATATCACAGGCTGAGGAGCCTGGTGTGATCTAGTCCACCTCATTGTAAATCTCGACCAGTTTGGATGGAGCGTTGTAATGCACAAGGCGTTGTAGTTTTGGAACCATAATAATAATAAAAGAGAAGAGCAGCCAAATATTTGTGGACGTAGCCCAGGAGGAGTGAACCACGATAGATAATGTGTTATGTGATTGAATGTTATGTATCTCTTTTAATGTTAATGATTAGATGTTAAACAAACGTGTGAATGACTAGATAGATCTGCTCCTTTGCATGCATGAGAAATAATGATAGGGTATTCCATATAAGTTGAATGTTAAAGTAATAAATGAAGACTACAAAGTTTAATCACAGATCCCCACTCATTTACCAAGCTGCAAGCACCTGAGCGTTGCAACCACCCATAAGAACTATCTTGGGTGAGACTGTACAGTGCATCCTATGCGTTGTGTTTCCTTTTGGTTTACCAGGAGGGCCGATAGTTTTAGGGGAGTTTTGTTGGAAACCAAGTGAACCTAAACCTGGGTCAGTCCAAGAAGGGTAGCAGGAGTAAACTATAACCAACAAAACTTGATTCAGGAACTCCGATGAGAATGAAGGATGTACTCTATGTACTAGGTTTGAAAAATAACTTACTTTCTATTTCAACCCTAGATAAGAAAGGTTTCAGGGTTGCATTCATAGATGGTGAAGTTATTGTGTGGTCTAAAGGAGAAACTATAGAAGATGTTGTTGTTATTGGAATATAAGAAGGTGGTTTGTACAAGTTAAAGGGTCACTCAGATGTAGCTTTGACTCACTCTACTGAAATTCCTTATGAACTTTGACATATGAGACTAGATCACATCAACTACAAAGCCTTATCATATGTAAGCAAGACAGTTACAGGTTTACCGGACTTCCGAGACAAGCTTGGTGTAGTCTGAAAGGACCTCCCTCGAAAGGGGGAGTGATGTTGATGATACTATGGTATCCTGACCAAAAACATGTAGCTACATTAAGATTTCATATCATAGGGGATTGATCATCCCTGGGAAGATCCCGAAGGTCCGGTAAGGACAGTCTGTCAGAGTACTTGTGCATGTATATGCCAATTGTGTTCAATAGTGGTAGCTCAATTATCATTTTATATCCTGGGGAATCTTATGATTCCTGGGCAGATCTCGAAGGTCTGGTAAGGACAGTATGTCATATTACCACAAATGTTGTTTTTGATGCACCTGTCTCATTCTGTTGCTACATGTTGATGATGATGTTCCAACCTCGTGTTGTTGTTGATGATGTTATTTAATCTTCATGTTGTTGATGATGATGTTCCAGTCTTGTGTTGTTGATGATATTTTTGTTCCAGCTTTGTGCTATTGATGTTGATGTTTCAACTTCATGCTGATGATGATGCTAATGTTACTCTAGCTCCATGCCGTAAACGATGATGATATTGATGATGATAAAAACTTCCGATGATTTATAGATGTGCCAGTCAGTGTTCCAGATGATGTTGATGATGATGCCCTCTCCTTCTCTTGATGATGTTGTATTGAGTCATGTCAATAGAATACCCTTCTCATTAAGGGATGTGTTGAAATATTATAACTTCGAAGAATATTTTAATTATATTTGATTTATTATTTTATAGATCAAATCCCTTTTTGTGGATTGATCAAGTCGGGTCTTGTATAAGATCAAATCCCCTTATGTGTATTGGTCAAACTATATTTGTATAGTGGTATTTATAGAGTCGGCCCCTAGTAATTATAAAGTGGTTTTAGCCACTTCTAGGAGAAGTTGGTTCAACCAAGTGAAGAGAAACAACCATAGCGCCATCTCACACTAGTATTCATATGTGAGGTTGGTGTCTCATTTACACATGCTTACTCACTCATCTAGTGCGCATATTTTGAAGGAAGTTGCAGTTGCAAGAGGAAGGAGAAGAGAGGTGCATGCTCAATATTGGTTTGTCTTTGTTGTTTTGGTTTTAGTCTTGGAATTGTATTGGAAATCTATTATTGAGGAAGTTTTTGTTCAGTTTTCTCCCCCCATGAGGGTTTCCCAGGATAAAATGTTGCGTACCTTGTAATTTTGTTTCTTTCAGTAATACTCTTTATACTGTTGTTTTGGAAATGCATTGAATGCTCATGTAATTTGGAAATAAACTAATAACAACAGTAAAAACTTAACACAAACAAGTTATTACAACAGAGAAATCAGCCGTCAAAACTTGTCAATAGTCCACCCAAAAGTGCACTAGCCTTAGTAGATTAATGTGGCAAAGTTTTAGAAACTTTCAACGGTTGAGTAGTGAGTTATTGTGAAAATGTATTAGTGTTTCTGCAACCCTAATGGTTGTAGATGTAATGTTATAACAACAACAATAAATACTTAGCAAATTGAGACGCCCTAGTGGCTCAACCAAGCATATAAAGCATAGAATTGAATCCAATTTAGACCATCTAAAAAGAATGACTTTTCATGTATACCAAGGCAAGTATTTTATATATCGAATGCAAAAAAAATTCATATTAGTGCCTTTATAATTGGGTGAATGGAGTCTTTAAACATAATTTGGATCGACAAGACCCCTAGGGGTGTAAATACTCTTATTCCCCAGGGTATGCTAATCAAAATAGGGTAAAATCTAGGAGGGTATATACACTTGTATTCCTCCAAGTAACCCTTTAAAAATGACTTGTAAACCTAGCAAATTAAATGAAGCTTAGTGGATGGAGTATCCAACATACTCCTCCAAGGGTTTTGACCAACAATAACCAAGAAAAAGAAAATTACCATCCAATAGCAAGAAATAAATCCTCCAGGAGGTGTGCACTACCTTAGCTCATCCAATCACCAAGAGAGAAAACCAAAAAATATTTGCACAAGAGATAAACACCAAAAATCCTCAAGTATAGAGAAAATTTCATCCAAGTACCTCTCATAAGAGGGAGATTTTTGTTATGAAATGAGATTCAAATGATCTCTATTTATACAAGATGTCTTAAACATTGTTTTTCCATGCTAGCGGGAAAACCCCCCTATGGCTACACCAGGGTTTACAATGTAGGTAGATCAATAACCTTTTAAAAGTCTCCTACTTCTCTAACTACCCCAAACATATCCCATACTTATGCAAGAAAAGTAAAATGAGAAGGATCCGGTAATTGTACCTTTACTCTGCGTTCGGTGTAGATCCTCTCATGCTTGAAGGCTTCGCTGACTGCAAACCTCCTCCCAAGGCTGACCTGCATTCAAAGATAGATAAACAGAGAAATATAATCATACATTTCATACCTAAATAAGGGTTATATATTAGAATAAAAATATAAATCAAATGCAAACATTCGACACATCATGTTTTGGGACATGAAAAATACTTCTTTTATTGATAATACAATGATTACTTACAACCAGTGTCGTCTACTACTCCTCGAACCTGGTCCGGGCTCCTCTTCATCAAGCTCCAAGTGCACCTCCGTGTATCTTTCTCCTCTCAAACTTATTCTTGGGAAATGGATTAGGTTATGATGGAGGAAAAAGGGAAAAATGAGGAATTATGAGGCAATTCTCACAACAAGGCTGCAAATGCTTGGGGCAAGGAGGGGATGTGAAACAAGCAGAGTTTCACTATTCTTATGACTAGATTAGGAATGAGATCCCAACACCTCCTTTTATATGAAAAAATGATGGTTATTCGGTTGGCTGATGGGCTATATGCGGTGGATTAATTGGGAAACTGCCCAATAGCCCGTAATCTCAACAAATTCCTTGCAAATTTTTAATTTTTGCAACTTTTGCAAGTATACGCGGGCTGTAGTAGTGCAGCATGCGTACGTACGTGGGATGTAGTGGTCCAACAAGCGTATGTATGCGGGAAATATTGGTGCAAGGCACGTACATCTTCAAAAAATATTTTTTAAGAAGAGCAACTAAGTGATGGCTTGGAAAAAATAGCAAGTAAGAGGGCCAAGTGTCAGGTATGCATGTATGGAGAAATTTAGGGTTATAAAATATGCCCCCTAATGTGTGAGGTCAGAAGAGAATCTGATGGCCAAAATACATTACAAAATCTTCACCAATGTACGAAGTGAGTGAGCTTGGGGCCAGAGTTCGGGAGGAGTCATCTGTAAAAACAACAATTGTCTCTCTGAGGCGGGCATACCCATGCTCGGGATGAAATAAATCATGGCTTCCAATCAAATACAATGCAGATCCATGTCATATAAATTTATAAAGTGTAGCCGCGAGCAATACACAATGGATTTACATCTCAAAATCAAAGATATACAAGTATAGTATCCATCTCCAAGAAGCAAGTGACGCCCGATGGCTAGAGATGAGGCCTTCAGAGCTCGAGCAACAACTTCAAGATCTTCAAAACTCAGGTAGGAGTGTAATGTGAGTGTACGACTTCACTACCTAGAGGTATTCGACGGCTTGTTAGGAAAAGACAAGAGGATCTCGATGATCAAGCATAGAACTTCAGTGATTTCGAACAAGGATCTGATTGGACTTTTGGGATGGTTGAGCATGAGGTCAAGAGACAAAATGCAAAAATGTCGACTCAGGCTGGGTAAAAATTCCCTTGGACAAGAGCACGAACGATGATCAGACTCAGGAAGCATGACATTGACATAAGTTCATGATGTAGGAGGCAACGCAAACTCTCCATGTGTTTGGAAGAGTAACCAAACAGAGGAGGACACAACTCTATGTAGTGAGAACAACTTCCTAAGGTCATATTATATCCCAAATCTTGACGAACAAACAAAATGATGTGATTTTTCCAAGGGCGACTCAGTTCTACTAGCGGGAAAAACCCCCCTATGGCTACACCAAGGTTTTCAATGTAGGTAGTTCTATAACCGTTTAAAAGTATCCTACTTCTCTAACTACCCCAAACATACCCCAAACTTATGCAATAAAAGTAAAATGAGAAGGATCTGGTAATTGTACCTTTACTCTGCGTCCAGTGTAGATCCTCTCGCACTTGAAGGCTTCACTAACTGCAAAACTCCTCCCAAGGCTGGCCTGCATTCAAAGAAAGATAAACAGATAACTACAAGCATACATTTCATACATAAATAAGGGTTAGATATTAGAATAAAAACATAAATCAAATGCAAACATTCGACACATCATGTTTTGGGACAGGAAAAGTACTTATTTTATTGATAATACAATGATTACTTACAACTAGTATCGACTACTGCTCTTCGAACCTGGTTCGGGCTCCTCTTTGCCAAGATCCAAGTGCACCTTCATGTATCTTTCTCCTCTCAAACTTATTCTTGGGAAATGGATTGGGTTATGATGGAGGAAAAAGGGAAAAATGAGGAATTCTGAGGCAATTCTCACAACAAGGCTGCAAATGCTTGGGGCAAGGAGGGGATCTGAAATGGGTAGAGTTTCACTATTCTTATGTTTAGATTAGGAATGACACCCCAAAACCTCCTTTTATATAACAAAAGGATGGTTATTCGGTTGGGTTACAGGTTATAGGCGGTGGATTAGTTGGGAAACTACCCAATAGCCCATAATCTCAACGTATTTCTTACAACTTTTGCAAGTATACGCGGGTTGTAGTGGTGAAGAATGTGTATGTACGTGGGCTGTAGTGGTGCAGGAAGCGTATGTACGCAGGTAGTATTGGTGTGGGACGTGTACATCTTCAAAAATGAGTTTTTAAGAAGAGCAACATAGTGATGGCTTGGAAAAAATAGCAAGTAAGAGGGCCAAGTGCCAGGTATGCATGTATGGAGCAATTTAGGGTTATAACAATCCACACAAGTTAGGATAAACACAAAATAAAAGGGAAACAACCCCTTTTTTCCCCTTTACACAAATAATATTATTTAGTTTTACTTTTGCACATGAAAAAAAACCCTAAAACATGACGTCACCCTCTAAGGGTGACCAACTTTTTAATTTTTGCAACTTTTGCAAGTATACGCGGGTTGTAATGGTGCAACATGCGTACGTATATTGGTTGTAGTGGTGCAGAAAGCGTATATACGTGGGTAGTATTGGTGCAGGGTGCGTACATCTTCCAAAAATGAGTTTTTAAGAAGATCAACTTAGTGATGGCTTGGCAAAAATAGCAAGTAAGAGGGCCAAGTGCCAGGTATGCATGTATGGAGAAATTTAGGGTTATAATAGTCCACATAAGTTAGGGTAAACAAAAAATAAGGGGGAAACAACCCTTTTTTCCCCCTTTACACAAATAATATTATTTAATTTTACTTTTACACATGAAAGAAAACCTTAAAACATGACGTCACCCTCTAAGGGTGACGTTTTGACCCTTTAAGAAAGTTGTTGGAGAAGAAGGTGGAAGTCGTTGGGGATTCTAGAGCCTCCTCTTCATGCACCAAGGTCTCTTCCTTCAATCCATGCCTCCTCCGGTCAAATCATGCCAAGTGTCAATGAGCAACAACTCCATCACCACCAAACCCTAGCCCTAGGTGACGTCAACTCCTCAAGGGTGACGTTTTGACCTCTCCAAGAAAAATGCTTGGCATGCGAGGGCTAGGAAAGTTCCTCCAAGTTGTCCTATATGCCTCCAAAGTAAAGTCATCATGATCTTGTATGTGGACCCTTGACATCCAACTTGTGGGCTTCAAGCCCCATGGAAGCCCAATCTAGGCTTGTTCCTCCAAAACTGTCCACCAGTTGGGTCTTGCAAACAAAAATGGATACACTCTCCAAGGATCTCAAGTCAAAGTATCATGATGAGTAAATAAAATCAATAAAATATCCATTCAATAAAGTACATCCAAGCCACCTCATCAAAATAAACTAATACTCAAAGACCCTATGAAATTTACCAAATTTGAGTATGTGAGGGTTGACATAACAACCTATTGGGTGAATCATTCCTCAAGTTAGGGATGTTTCCCGAGGGGAAATCCTTCTAATTCATGTGGGTGAAGTGTCATGGATGAAGGGAAAAAAAATTGGACACGGGGTTTGTGAAATACAAGGGGCTGTAGTGTATCACTTATGGGTGCCTTTGTTGAGGGTGTGTTGCACCTTCATTTTCAATGCATCCTTTTTCCAAGCCCGTTTATTGCCATTAATTAATTAATAGTACAAAACCTTGGGTACTCCCTATTGGTGAATCAATTAGCTTGGGGGGCATTGCGACAAGGCCACTTGAATCTAGAGGTACACAGAGTTCCATATGCAAGGAAAGAAAGGGACACCGCATGAGTGTACACACCTCAACAAGTGGGGACATTTATATAATGTTAGTTTGATTTTGCAGGTCTTTGATTTTTTAGGAGAGGATTTTCATTGCTTTCAAGACCTCTTTGGGAAAGCATTTGGAAGGTTCATAATTAGGCTTTTATATTTTTCCATCCACAAGCCTCTAGGCCTTCATCGCCTTCTTCCCATGAAGTGAGGGACAACCATTTCTTGGGTCAGTACACCCAAAAAACCCAAAACGTGAGGAGATGAGGGGATGAAGTGTGAAAAGTGGAAAGTATGGTTAGGAATGGAACGATGACTCAGCCAAAGGACCTCCCAGTAGCATACCTATCACTAAGGGTGACCCACTTACTAGGGAGAAATTTCAACCACCAAGGTGAAATAGGGTAAAGAGCATAATGTCCAAGAAAATGTCACATAATCAAAAGAAATAATAGATGTAACAAACTCAAATGCCTCAAATATTGAAATGACACTCACCATAATACATGAATTGTACCTCATGGAGAAATACCTAATGTCTTCAGGAGGCCAAATGTTGTGGTGGATACCGTCATGATTAACCTGGAGCTGTGGTGGTGAGGTGGGTCTCTGTGTGTACAAGTGGAGACTATTGATCAAGCTGTCTCTTAGTAATCCATGTTTGCAACCTGAGGGCCTCGAGACATCATCTTCTTAGTTATCCCACAAAATAGGGATAACAGGTAGAAAATACATCGCAATTGGCTCTTAGATAAGAGGGTTCCATTCTAGTGGTGGATGCACTAGAATTAGTTCTCTCTAAGGACTTATTAAGATGGGCTTCATTAGACATTCTTTGTTCAAAGGAAAACATTTTGTTCCAAAAAAATTAAATTTCTAGCCTTATGGATGATAAATATTCATGTGAGTTACACCCTATTGGAGAGGACCCTATTCTAATGTATTTCTCTTCAAAGTTTAAACAATTAATCAAGGCCAACCATAGGTTTTAAGCATTATTCTTTTCCAGCCTCTTCAATAAGGAGGAGGAATAAAGTCATAATAATGAAAGAGAGTGGGAAAATTGGTATGGAACATATATTCAAGAATGAAACTAATTAAATCGATAATACATAAATTAAAAGATCTAATTCTCTCACCTTCTTTCATGCTCAACTAATTCATTTTTTTAAGTTTCCTATAAGGGTTGTCGAAGTTTCCAAAGATAGATGTAAACTAGTATCCAAGCTCCGATCATGTGGATATGCACTCATCTAGTAGGTTGGAAAATATGGAAGCATCATTACCCTAAAGGGAATTTTGAACTAAAGCATGCAATCATCATTGTTAGAGATGCCTAAAATGCTACAAGTATTGGAAAAAGAACGAAGGTACTCATCTGTTGTAATAGTCCCATAATCCTTAAAAAAGGGGCAGATGATACTTGAATTTTGGTAAAGGCATTATATTTAGAGTGATATTTAAGGGCGAACGAACTATCCAAGGATATTTGGGTGTATCAACTTCCCAAATAAATATCCCATAGTTGTTATGACCTAAAAATTGATCACTTGTGACATTTCCACAAGTTTTTCCGAAATACACAATCATAAACATTTTACCATCCATTTCACTTCATTTTTCACCTCCACTAGACCTCTAGAATTTGTTGGGACAAATACATATGTTGATCTAATAGGGAAGCATATATATTGCCCCTAATAAGTGCACTACCAACACAGAAAATACCCCCAAAGATGCACAACTCCTTAAAATTGACGATTCAAACTGTTTCCTACCCGAATTTGCAACAAAGGGAAATTAGATGTAAGTGGACATTTATAAACCCTAATTGTTATTCTTAGCCTTGATTAGGTCACATTTAACCTCTATTTTGAAGACCATTTCAAGGGATTTAACCACCATTTCCCCTATAAATAAAGGGTGGAGGTCACTCTATATTCAATCCATCCATAGTAAGTACATAGTGTCTTAGATTTTCTCGATAGAATGTGATTTACCAGTACGTTTCCTCTACTCTTAGGTTAGGTTCTTCCTTACAATACACAACTTACTAAGGCTTCTAGATAACGTTAGTAGACAAGGCAACAGTCTCCTCGGTCATGCTCTGGAGTGGCTACACTTAAGAAATCACTTCCTCCCTCATGTCTCCATTCTTGAGTTGGACCAGAATATTGCAACTAGCGGATAGGGGCCCAATATTCCCATTAACGCATGTAACGCCAGTGTTGTCAAAATCACAACAAAGATATTGAAGACTCCTTCCTCTTGATAGTGTTTTCGCTTTCATGCTGCTTACTCACTCAACCAAGGAGGGGATTACTCACACATCAAGGAAGCCAAGGACCCATCCCATATAGAGGCTTTGGAGCCCATCTACTCCAAAAAACTCATCTATCAGATGTATTCTTTGGACTTCCCATTGGTAATGGATATATTTTTTACATTTACTTGTTCATGTTTAATGATGTAGTTCCTTTCTTGTCTTTCCTTTTACATGAATAAGTTAGGGTTTGAAGTTTGTAGAGTAGATATAAGGTTTTTTTTTCGATCTCTAAAAACCATTTTGTCTAGATCTAACACACAACCATTAGGTTAGTATTATTTTTAGACCCTTGCTGCAAATTATACCCAACATATTGACAACTCCACTAGAGAAAATAACTATTATTCTTCCCTAGTTGTGGGTGTGTGTATCATTCCCCCCTACCCCCCTCAACCTTGTGATTTTAGGAGATTTTTCTTTGTGTTTACATAGTAATGTCATATATCACTAGTAATCGAGACACTAAATATATATAGAGAAAGGTGAATTAAAAAATGCAAACCTCGGGGTGGGTTAAGTCAATTTACAAAAATAACATATGATAAGTCAATTTACAAAAATAAAATATGATGCACTTAAAGAAACTATTTTTTCTATATTAGTTCCCTATATTGTATGATACATAACCCTTATTTTCCATATGTTAGTGAATTGTTTGTTTGGTAAAGATCTACTAAATGTTCGTCATGCTTTCATTTTAGAACAAACTTGCTTGTCTTGATAGAATCAACCATATATACTCATGATGTTACTTGTGTGGTTCCATATCCATTTTTAAATCAAGCAACACTCCCACTAGTTATAGTTCCTAATTCAGTTGAAGTTTCGGTTCTAAATCTAGTAGTTTCATATGTCCCGACAAGAGTTTATGTTTATAATCATGATGAAGAGGAAACATTAGTAGAGATGGCGGTTGACCTAGCTTAATCCATTGAAGAACCGGTGTTGTTATTGCAATATGGTCGCTTAAAGCTTGCAATTTTCACTTAAAGGTACTATTAGGTGATATCGGTGTTGGAAAGCAAGATATGAATCAACAATCCAGAATTCTAAATGAAATCCATTTTGATAAAAACAATTAGGATCTTTATCAAAGTTTCATGAGTGTGGAACTCATTCTTAATGTAATTCTTCCTATATTAACTCCCTATAGAGCAAGGGGAAGAGCTAGCCCCCATTTAATGACAGATACCTACGGTACGAAATCCATTCAATTTCAAAGATTGGATCAAACATGCTAGAGCAGTGAATTTCTACAATAAGAGATCATTTCACCTTTGACTAACCAACATCATAGCGATAAGATATATAAAAACATAAATTATTTAAACCCAAAGGTAAGAAGAATAAAGAGATTTCAAATCTTCCTGATGAGAGGCCTACATGTAATACAAAAAAATGTGTGAGTTAATCACGATTTGCACAAAATAAATTGCAATAAAAGCATGGAAGTAAATGTCCAAGAAATGTAATAATGATTTACTAGTTATGGTGTTTTTTTACAATACTTACTTTTTAACCTCATGCAAGTGGCCAAACTGTCATGATGTCTGAACCAGTACAAAGGGTTTGGATCTTGGAGCTTACTAGTTATATAATAATAATAATCTATTTTTAAGGTCACGACCAAGCCAACACACTAAATTGGTGTATGAGACCCCCTTGTTTGTGGGACAAGGGACCCCCTCTGCCCAATGATTTGCCTGGTAAAGTCTATGAAGGTATACATACCCTACCCCCCTCTGGATTTGAACCTGTGACCTCTTAAGAGGAAACACATGTTCTTAACCATTAGGCTCACTCAGGATGTTATTGAATTTGATGAATAAACTAAAGTATTATTTAAGTGTGTTAAGTATCTCACCAAATATAACTTCATATAAATCCTTAATAACAACAAGAATAAACCAAACCATTCACTAAATATTCAACACAAAAATGTAGACAAAACCCTTGAGGTAGGGTAACACCATATATTATTACTTATGAAAGAAATGTACTCCTCAAGCAAAACTTGCTTGTTACAATAAAAATATTTTTCACCATGCTTCAATACATTGCTTACACTTCTTTATATAGAACTCTCTATCTCCTAGGAACCTTCTAGAAAGCCTTCTCACATTTATTATATCTAGCTACCATAGTGGGCCTTATTTAACCCAATCCACCTTACATTGAATGACTTCCACTAATAATACATAACCACATTGCCATTGGGTACCTCCCTAGGTACCCCATATTACCTCCTTAGGTATACTACGAAGTGGTACTACAGTGACTTTTCTCATACCAATGGAAAAAAATGTGGCAACAAAGAAAGTTATGTACACATATGTATGACATAAGCATGTAAGAAACCAACTAAGGCCTATGTTGCTAAATGGTACTTGAGGAGGGTGTGAACATGATGGGGTAGGCATTTTATAGAGATATTGCAAGATAAGTGATTAGTGTGTTGTTGCACAAGGATTTGGCTTGTAGATATTACCAAAAGGATCTAACTCATATGGAGAGGGATGCTTCAAGTACTAATAATGTTGGTGGGCTTATGAAAAAATATGCTTAGTTTGTATCCAAAGCATTGAGAAATGGCGAAGAAGCCAATACTGATTTATTATTATAGATAAGTTCCTCACACACCTAACCTGTAATTTTATCTCAATGAATGAATAACGATAAGATATTTAGATATGTATTCTCTTTTGAATTCACATTTTCCCTTCCACACATAAACAATTTGCAAAGCAACTTATTGTAAGAGTCAAATACAAGTATTGAGGAGTGTATCCCAATTCCAAAAAGACAAACGAGAAGTGCACTAGCTGGAGTCTTGGTAGATAGTCGATGCAATGTCACCTTAGCCAAAATTCTAGGTGAAAAAAATGGGAAAGAAGCAAAATAGAGCTCCAAAATATTTGGTATGGAGATTTCACGAAGAAAAGAAACATCAAGTTGGGGAAACTACTAGGACATTATGAGGATTCTGGATCTGAAATGCTTCTCCCATGGGCACGTCTAACACCAGCATTTTCATTGCACCCTCGCTTGAGTGCTCATGTTACATTAAGGCAAGGACATTTACGTTAGTGTAATGATTAATTTGTGTAATCTTAGTATTTGATAGCCTCCCATAATGAAGTAAGCTTAGAGGCTTGACACAATTAATTGTAGATGTCTTGTGCTTACTCAGACCTTCATTGTTTCTTTGTTGCACCAGAATGAGTAGAAGATGTTGCACATGAAAAGTGGATGGTGGTGGGCATGACAACCACCCTTACTTCTACTTATAAGTCGGTCACTTATAATTTTTATCTTTTTGTACTTTAAAATAATTTTGTATTTTAAAATTATTTGTTAACTCTAACAAATAACAATCAATAGCAATAGTTGTTAATAACCATACACATTTTACATACACTAGGAGAATAAAGTCACGTCACAATTACTTAATTGATTTGAAATTGAATTCTAAAGTGAATTACATACACTAGGATAATAAAGTCACGTCACAATTACTTAATCAAATTGAAATTGAATTCTAAAGTGAATTAGATGAAATTAGAAAATTATGGAAATGAATTTATATGGAATTTTAAGTTATTTGAATTTGAATTTCAAAGTAAAGAGATGAAATTACAAAATTATTAAAATAAATTATATTTGAAATTATAAAATTACAAAAATAATTTATTTTTATAAAAAATTGAAAATAATATATATTTAATAAAATTTGGAATAATGTTAAAAAAATTGCATAGTCGAGGAAAATAAAGTCATTGTCACATCACAATGACTTGAACAAATTCCATTTGAGGTCAATAAAGGTGTTATTACATCAAAATGACTTGAACTAATTCAAAATTGAATAGATAAATAAATTGTATACATGAAAGGAATAAAGTTATATCATTATAACTTGATTCAATTCGAAATTCAATGAGTGAAATTAGCAGCAAAGTTCCTTATACCTGCCTCTAAATATGTTAATGTAATAGTTGTAGGTAATCCAAAGTGAAAATTTAAAATAATTATGAAACATTTAAAACTTGTAACAATGTATTACTAGTGCATTACCTAAAATCAAAATGGAAATAAGAGTGGCTACTCCATGTGTTTAAAAGTTGAAGTAGAACTGAACAAATTTAGGTGTTAGTAACTATTGGGGTGAGTGTACGAAGTTGGTGGATGATAAAGTGGCAACAAGGTGAGAAGGAATGTGCACTCGCAGGAACACATGGGTGTTTCTAGGAACGTGCATGTGTTCCTAATGTGATAGGTTTGACAAACCCCAAACCTCCACTTAGAAAGCCACGCAGGCACGTTCCCAAGAACACACACACATTCCTGAGAAACACGTGTGCAAGAATGCATGCACATTTCTAAAACAAATTGAAATAAAAATAACGCACGCATGCTTTAGGAACAAACACTCATTCCTCAAGCACGTGCATGTTATTATTAATAGGAATGCATGTGTGTTCCTATTAACATGAAATATTCTCTACCCCCCCTCTCTCTCTCTCTGCCCCCCTCTCCCTACCTCCATCTATCTTCCTCTCTATCTCTCCAACAATTCTCTCCCTCTCTCTCATTCGTTTCTCCCCCTCTCTCTATTTTCCCCCTCTTCCCCTCTCTTCTTGTCTCCTTCTTC
>ML788611.1:790685-834646 GCA_009831015.1 Picea engelmannii
TGATGATATCACTTGCAGGGTCTCACAGGGGATTGGCCGTTGTTGCGCGTGTATGCCATTTTTGTCTGAATCAAAGTACCATAAACTCCATATATGGATTTACCATCGTACCTTGTCCTCCCATGAAAATCGGGAGTTAGTCCATATCGGATGCTACGCTGGAGCACACTATGCACCTGTCTATTGTGCTTATGTACATCTTGTGTGTGATGGATCATTGGGGGTTAAGGGGGGATGAGCATAGTGGTCTTTCCTTTGATTTCCAAGTTCCCTTTACCTTTTCCAATTGCTTTGTTTGCCTGATTGTCGGCTTTCCCATTGTTGGAATGATAGATGTGGTAGAAATAGGTTTTCATGCCTTTAATAGTATTCCTGATCCTCTCAATGATTCTTTTGAGTGCAGATTGTTTTTAGTTGGTGTTCTTGACAAAATACCTGATGATTGTTTTGGAGTCTCCTATTACGATCAACTTTTTATATGACGATCCCTTGCGATTGGGATCCCTTTTAGGAGATCATAGGCCTCAACTGCCTTATTTGTGGTGATTCCTAGATTCCAAGAATAAGTAATCATCATTTGACCTCTAAGGCTAAGGAGAACCCCTCCCACACCTGCCTCCCCTGGGTTCCCTGTAGAAGCGCCTTCAAATATTAGTACATAATTTTTTTGCAAGCTTAACCAGGTTGTAAAATATTGAGGTGTATACTGAAGCTGCCAACATGAAACGTTTTTTATTTTAAAAGGGACAGAGAGATCTTGTAGGTTGAGTTTATTTAGCTAGGATTGTTCATGTGTTCTCATCAATGTCCATGCCATGGTGAATGTTTTTTTGCTTGACAAGAATTCACTAGGATGACCTATGGCGTTTATCGCTACTGCCTGGGGGGAGATAGTATTTTCTTTGAATATTCTTTTGTTTCTCACTATCCAGATCTGCCAACAAACAAATTTGATGGATGCCTTCCAGGCCCTATTGAACTTTTGTTTTCCTTGGAGCGGTCATTTTTACTGTTTCGCCCATTTTCCTATCAGGCTTCTAGTGTTTGTGGGATTGGACACGTAAGGGGATAATTCCTTGTACACATTATTCATCACTTGCTTGGTGAAGTTGCAATGCAGGAACAAATGATATGAGATTTCCATGCTATTGTTGCACAAAGCGCACCTGAACGGGCCCGAAAATCCTCTTTTGTTTAAGTTGTCCCCTATTAGGATTTTTTTGTGGGCCAACTGCCAGTAAAAGATGTTAATTTTTGGGGGGTTGTTTGAGTTCTAGATATGTTTCCAAATGGCCGATTTGGGGGGGATACCACTTTCTTCAAGGAGCTGCTTGTATCTTGATTTTACTATGTACCCCTCTTTCCTCTAGCTTTTGTCATCCTTCTTTCTTAGATGGACTGGAGCAGATCATGAATTTTTTTGGAGGAATTGTTTGGCATATTCTGTCAATAGGGGAGGTACTTCCCCAAGATTCCAACTTTCCCAATTTCCATTTGGGTGCCAATTTGATATGTCATAGAGGGTGTCTTTTCCTTTCGAGGTTAACCAGTGTTTGAATTGATTCAAAGAGGGGATTTTTGATAGGATTCCACTATCTGTGGAATTGTCCTCCCAGATCTTAATTTTTTTCTCATTGCATGGGTCTGAATTCTGGTGGGTTTGTATTAGAGAGTCAGACACTCAGATTAGCTTCCAGATAGGTGAACCTTCTTTCCCAAGATCTTCTCCTTCCACACACCTTTTTCTATTTGTGGTCATGTATTTGCTGCAGAGCGCTTTCTTCCACCATTCCTTGCCACCTGTGATGATTCTCCATATTACCTTTGCTCCTAAAGCTAGATTTAGATTTTTGGGATGTCTTATTCCTAGCCCCCCATTTTCTTTTGGGGTGCAAGTGGTATCCTAATTTACCATATGGAACATTTTTTCATTATCTTTTCCTTCTTGCCATAAGAATTTTCTTGTAATTTTGGCCAATTCTTTTTTAATTCCATCTGGGGCATGGAGGGCTGAAAATTGGAAGATTGGGAAGGATGAGAGGACTGCTTTTATTAGAACCACCCTTCCTGCTGGATTTAACCAAGTGGCTCCCCAGATTTCAAATTGATCCTTTAGCTTTTGGAGGACACTCTACCAACCCTCCCTTGGTAGGGCCTTGATGCTTATTGGCGTGCCTAAGTACTTGAAGTATTTACAATCCATAGTGAAGGGGAATTGGAGGATATGTGCAATTCTTTCCATTGTTCCTACTTTTACATTCCAAGTATAGATCTGGCTCTTATGCTTGTTAATGAGTCCTCTCAAGGATTGTTCATAATGATCCAGGACAATTTTAAATCTTTGGGCCATTACATGAGAGGCTCCTCCAAGGAGAAGGTTGTCATCAATGAATTGAGAGTTGTTTATTCTTTTGACACCCCTCACAATTTTTAGCCCCGAGATGTTTCTAGTGATCCTTTCTTGTTCCAGCCTTCTGTTTAGAGTTTCTTCCATTATAACATACAACATCGGGGATAGAGGGAAGCCTTGTCTGAGACCTCGTGTGGCTTGGAAGAACGATGTTGGGTGGACATTGATCAAAGGATATATCCAAGGGGTCGAGATACAAGCTTTGATCCACAAAATGAAGGAGCTTTGGAATCCGAATTTGCTAAGAACTTCATAGAGAAATTCTTAATTTACTCTATCAGAGTCGTTTGCCATGTGGATTTTAATTATCATTCCTTTTTATTTGTTCGTCACACTGGTGTGGATTGCTTCCTGGACCAAGATTATGTTGTCCCAGATTTGTCTTTCTGTCACGAAACCCCCTTTATTGGGGAGGATAATTCTTGGAAGAAGGTGATTCAGCCTAGATGCAATAATTTTGGTAAGGATTTTGTAGGAGGCATTACAAAGGGAGATGGGGTGAAAGCGGTCAAAGGTGTTTGTGTTATTTTCTTTGGGGACCAGTGCCAAGAAGGGGGAGTTTGTGGCTCCCCCTATCTTGCAATTTTCATGGACGTATCTAATCATACATAGTAAGTCCTTTTTAACAATTTCCCAACAGTGTATGTAGAAGTGGAGAGTGAACCCGTCCGGCCCGAGAGATTTATCTGGATCGAAATGGAAAACTACTTCTCTGACTTCCTCTTCTATGAATTTCTTTACCAAATCTTGATTGTTCTGGTCCGTTATTATTTGGGGGATCGATTCCATAAAATTTAGTCTTTGATATTTATTATCTTCTCCATCTTGAGTGTAGAGGTTTTTGAAATGGAAGGAGGCTTCAATTTTTATCTCTTCGAAAGAGTTAATTGTTTCCCTTGAGGCTTTTTTAATTTCATTTATTGAGTTTCTATGCTTTCTTGATTTGGCTTGTTTATGAAATAAGGAGGTGTTCTTGTCTCCTACTTTGAGCCACAGGGATCTAGATTTTAGTCTCCATTCCCTTTCTTCGTTGCGAAGTGCCTTTAAGTAATTCTGGAAGGATATTTTCTCCTACTCTAGACGTTCAAGTTGTACTTCCTTGGCTTCAATATCCATATTGATCTCTTATAATTTATGTCTATGTCGTTGTACTTCTTCCTTTGTGATGAGGAAGGCAACTTTTGCCCAATCTTTTAAGTCTTGTTTTGTTTTTTTAAATTTTTTCTCCCAAATAAACACTTGGGTTCCGTTCACCCAAGTGGACCAGGTTGAGGATATTAAGGGGAGAGAGTTCGAAGAGTCCATCCAGAGGGGATTGAATCTGAAGGGGATGGGTCCGAGGTTTTTAGCCTTTTTTAAGGTGAAATCTATGGGGTGATGATCTGACATTCCCCAAGGGATTATTTGGGAGGTGATGACAAGCGGGTGATAGAGGAGGGGGCTATGAATGAGGAAACGATCCAATCTAGTGGCTATGTGTCCCACCCCTGTCCTTTTGTTATTCCAATTGTATTTTCCTTTGCAGGGTTTGACATAAAAAAGATCAAGTTCTGAGATTAGATCCTCCATATTTTCTCTAAACTAATCTCTTACAGTGGATCCCCCCTTTTTCTCCCCTTGATTCAGGGTTGTGTTTAAATCTCCAGCTATTATACATTTTTCTTGAGCATCCACATCCTTTAGTTTCATTAGAGTTTCCCAACAATATTTATTTTCCCTAATATTGTTTGGCATGCAAACATTGCAAATAGGATAGATAATACCTGTTTGGAGGTGCTTTATCTTTACCAACATCCAGTGGCTTGAATCCACTCTTTGTTCCTCCTTGAAGGTTTGAGTGTTCCAAACTTTGCATATCCCGCCTAAGGCACCTCTCGTGCTTAGCGTCGCTCCACTGCTAGGGCTCCAGATTTGTTTAATTTCTTTGAGGGCCTCTTCACCCTGGAGTTTCATCTCCTGAATTAAGAGGATTTGGGGTTTTTCTGTTCTGATTAGCTTTCTCATTACTTCTTTTTTTCCATTTGACACAGTCCTCTGCAATTCCAGGAGACAACCTTCATTACTTACTATTGTGGTTTGTGGTCCCTCCTTTCGAGGGATGAGGTTGCCCCTTGGTTGGATGGTATTTCCCATTTTTCTCTTCTTTTCTGAGGATTTCTTCCAGCGTTGGTTGGGTTCCCAGGTCTTTGTCTTGAGTGGTCACTTTCTCTCTTCTGGATTTATTTATTTTTCTTTCTGTTTTCATGGTTGGAATAGTCTTTGGTATTTCTATTTCCATTTCTTCTCTAGATTCTTCTTGGCTGTATTATTCCTCCACTTGATGGACGACTGGAAGCTGGGGGTCTGGATCTTCTGCCTGGATCTCAATGACCGTGTCCAGGTCTTGACTGTATTCTTTTGTGTATTCCTTGGAGATGATTTACTCTGGATCCGAGGTTTCCAGGGATTCAAATTTGTTCTTGTTTCTTTCGGCTTCATCTTCGACCTGTATTATAGCCTTCCCTTTACTTGGTGATGGGGGTCTAATGTTGCTTTTCCGTTCCGTTTATGGGTTCCCTAGTCTATTCGCCATTTTTTTTCATTTTTCTTGTTGCCACTGCTGAGATGCCTTGTTTTCTGGATGCTCCTGGGATGCCTTGGGAAAATTTTTGGCAAAGTGACCATATTCATGACAGTATTTTCATTTGAATGGGAGTTGTTTGTAGTCCACCATTTGGATGTAAGTCCAACCATCTAATATGAGTTGTATTGCTTCTGGAAGTCCTTTTTTTAGATCTACTTCAACACATAACCTTACACAAGATTGTAGGCCATCTCGTGGTTCGACTTGATCAATGAATCTACTGAGGGCATTACCTATGTTTTTTATTGTTTTGTCGTTCCAACAGTGTAGGGGTAGGAAGGGAAACCTAACCCAAATTGGCACAACAGAGGGAATATCATTCTCTAGACTCAAGTCTGGTGTCCACTTGTTTAGATACATTCCTCTAGTTCCCATGAAATATGACCCATTTCAGAATATCATATCACGGTTTGCTTTGTTTTCAAAGAGAAAAACATAGAATCCATTTCCACATAAGGTTGTAGAGAGCTTTACTTTCATTGTTTTCCTCCAGTTCTGATCCAGCCACAATGCCATTGCTTTGGGGGATGGCTAGAGTCCTGTAAAATGAGCTATTAATCCAATTTCATCTAGTGGAAGAGAAAAGGGCTAAGATGAGGTGGAGTGGACTGCCACCTTTGGGATTTCTTCTAATCTTTTGACAAACCGGGAGATTTTCTCTCCCTTAATTGATTTCATATACGAGGAGATNGGGGGGGGCGATCTCGAGTCCATGGCGGCTTACGCAGAGAACCCTAGGCCCTTTCAGGGGAATCTCGAGGAGCGAATTTCGAGATCAACTATCACATTAAGAATATTTATTTTAGTTTATTATTTTGTATTTAATTTTTTTAGTTTGTGATGTGCGCTCCCATATAAAAAGGGTGTGCCTACGTGTACACAGGATTTCCATGTTCATCCAACATATGTACTCAGGAAGAGTATTAAACAAGTTGAGTACATACACGATTATTCAAACTATAGTCCGCGTACACCTCCCTTTGTATTGAAAAATGGAAACACAAGCACTAAACCCTCTCCATTTTTTGTGTGTGATAGGATGTATGTGCATTGGAGAGAGAGGGAACATGAGGAGTTGGATACTTTGGTCGAGGAGGACCCTGTGGCCATTGCTACGATGAAACAATGTGGCTTGTGGAAATTTTTCCAGTGTTAGTTCATGAGGGCACAATCGAGGTTGCTTAATTCCTTGGTAGAGTATTCACATCCTGACGCAGAGGCATTCATGTTAGAGGGCCAATCATTGACCCCAACCATGGAAGAAATTTACTTCTTGATGGACCTCTCTGGGTGAGGGGAACCGGTTAACTTGAGGACTTTTCCTAGAGGTTTGTATAACATTAAGGATTACATCGCTATGCATTGTGAGGCTGGTACCGAGAAAATAGGTTCTCAGGTGCCAATTCACAAGATTACTAGACTCTTCCTACGAGTCATTTTATTCATGATCGGGCAGGTCACTGGATCCGCAACACTCCATCAGGAATCCCATGCACAAATTCACTGTGCAATGCAGTGTTTAGAGGCAATGATTTTTGACTAGAGTACTACCGTGCTAGCATGCATGAAGAGACAACTCACAAACTGTCATAGGTGTACGAAAATGAACTTTGGGTTTGGTACCGTTTTATGCTCCTTTTTCTTCGAGAGGGTGCCCAGTCTCAGCCCGAGAGAGACAATACATGGGAATATTTCCTCCTTCCCAACATTGTGTAGGTGGGAAGTCTTACTTCCTAGACAGGGTGGAGGAAGGACCCAAGAGTCCTTCGACGATAAATTCTTTGACTGGTGGGCCCGTCATATCCCATTGATAAAGGAATTTCCCTATGCAAGGATTAATTTCATTAGAGATACCAACATGCCCGTGCCCCCTGGCGAGGAGCGTGGCAAGATAGGTAACATATATTTTTTAAAGTTTTAAAATTTTTAATTTTTATATATTATCCTTTTTATGTGAATGTCAGAGTACTAACTTCAAATTCTATTATGTACAGATGTGGGACCAGTTCGACCGACAGACTTTGCCAAGACTAGGCATCATCCTCGACTAGAGGCAAGACCAACAATAGCAGGAGGATCGAAAACTACAGGAGGACCCCCAGCCAGAGAGGCTGACAGAGTCTTGTGACGAGTAGAGTGGAACCTTACTTCTCTAACTTGTGTAATTCCTATGGTTGAGATCGAGGATCTCCCCCCGGCTATGTGACCACATGTAGTAGGGGTGCCCCAAACCTAGGTCCAGCTATTCCAGTGTTTAGCGATTGTCATTGTCCACTATAGCAGGGCCAATAGGCCCATACCTTAGATAGCGTTATACTATTCATGTGTAGAGGGAACTTTTTGTACTATACTTTTTTAGGGCTTAAGCCCAACAATGTGTACAGACTACTTTGAGGATTTCATGCCCACTTTGTTCCCATGAAACCATTTTTGGACACACACACACACACACACATATATAGATGACATTGTTTACAATTGTATTTACATGTGTATGCATATGTTTTTAATTTTACATGTGAGAAACATGTGAATCTAAAACTTGATTAGCTAGAGTATCAGTTAAATGATTAAATCTCCTAGGAACATGAATATAAGTAATATAATCAAAAGATCGTTCTAAGAGACGTACCCTAAGAATCATCGGTGAAGAGTGGGATCATAAACTTGGTAAACCCCATTTAACTAGGACACAACCAGTTGAGAATCTAAGTAAAATCAGAGGCAGAAAATACCATGTGACAAGGAATCATGTAGTAATTCTATCACTGCGCTATAATCGACAACATTATTGGTTGTGTCACCTAGAAAAATAACTCCAGAAGATAACAAGTGACTACTAGGTGTTAAAATCACCCAAGCTGCAGAAGAAAGCCTCCAAGTGTGTCGGCTAGCACCGTCTGTGAACCCAACATAAACTTCTAATTCACTTGACATCTGCCACAATGAAAAATCAACATAATAACTACATGTCCAAAAACAAAAAATACAAACATGTATAAAAACTATACATATATACAAGAAGTCACGGTCAGGAGAACAACCTAAGTGAAGTAATTCTTAAGGTAGAGCCCATTTCTAGGCTCTACTAAGGCATTACCCTTGAAATCAACTAGACAATAAGCATCCTTTTATAAGACCTCCTTCACAATGAAAGGTCTGAACCACATGGGTTTGAACTTGCCTGCCCCCAAGGGATCTTTGTCTTGGTCATAGACTAGGACGCGATCTCCTTAGGAAAAAATACGAGGGTGGACAGACTGATTATAATGACACTTGACCCATTGATTATGAGCCTCATTAGCCAAGGATGCATCTCGTCACTGCTCATCGAGCTCCTCGAGATATTAAATTCGTTCCTCAAGCGGTGTAGTGTCGGGTAGTAATTCTACTTCCAACTTCAGAGAAGGGATTTGACATTCAATGAGAAAGACTACCTCCAGCCCGTAGATGATTTGAAAAGGTGAAAAATGGTAGCAGTATTGATTGACATTCGATATGCCCATAGTTCCAAATATAACATGAAATGCCAATTTGACTTGGCCAAATTGATCGTCCACTAAAGAATATTTTTAAGAGACTTATTCACAGCTTCAACCTGACCATTCACTTACAGGTAGTAGGGTGATGAATGTTCCTATTTAAACCCAAGATTTGATGTTAATTCGATCATCAAATTTTTTTGGAAGTGATTTCCCATGCATGGTCAGTGAAAATATCCTTTGGGATAACGAACCTAGCTACTATCTAATTGGAAACAAAAAGGGAAGTGGTTTCCCTATCATTGTTAAATGTCGACATATCTTCGACCCACTTAGTGAATTAGTCTACCACTGCGATGATATAATGATGCCCCCTGGAGGAAGTTGGGTGACATGAAGTGAAATTAATCCCCCACTTGGTGAAGGAGCCAAAAACAATAACCAGAAACATAGGAGCAGGGTGTGCCCACATCTTCCAACAGAACGATCTAACACAGGTGACACTTCTTGACTGCCTCAACACAATCTTTGATTAACGAGGGCTAGAAGTATCCTGCACAAAGAATCTTTTGGGATGTTTCCAAACTAGATAGATGACTACCACATGATCTAGTGTGATAGTCATTCAGCACAAGCTCCACTTCTTCATGAGTAAGACATCGTCAAATAATTCAATCCACCCTTCAATGATACAAAGTGTCATTGAGGATAAGATAGTTCTGCACTTGGTGTCATATTCGTTGACACTCATCGCGAGAAGCAAGGAACTTCAAAGTCTAAAGATACACAAGTATATCTCCATACCAGGGGTCCGAAGATGAAATTAGAAAAATATCTATGTTAATTGGTGACTCTTCGGGTGAAATATCACCACTTTCGATCGACAGTTACGAGATTAACTCCACAAAGACCAGTGAATTTTTAGATTTCTTTGAAACAAAATCCAATTCAAAATCCTGAAGGATAACTATCCATCTACTGATATTTCTTCCGATGACTCATCGTGTTAATACATATTGAAAAGGGTTGACGATGACAATGCCGGTGGTCTTGAAAAGCAATATATATTGATGAAACTGTTGGACAACGTGAACAATTGCCAAAGAAAATTTCTCAACATGTGAATATTTGAGCTTTGGTCCAACTAGGCCTTGACTAAGATAATAGATAACATGATCATCAAGTGCATCATCCTCTTGTACCAAGACCATGTTGATTGTAGACTCTGTGACAACCACGTACAACAAGAAATATTTGTTGTAATCAAGAGGGAGGAGGAGAGGGATAGACGTTTGAGTGAATTTCAATGCATCAAAAGAGCGTTGAGATACTTCATCCCAAAAGAATGGGACTCCCTTTTTTAAAATACGCATAAACCCTTTTGTAATCTTGACATAATTAGCCAAAAACGCCGAAGAAAATTCATTTTCCCCTGTAAAATCCGAAGCTGGGGAATTGTATGCGGGGGAGGCAATTGAAATATTGACTAAACCTTAAGAGGATCGGCCATCATTCATTTTTTCAACACAATAAAACCTAATAAATGACCTGACATCACAAAAAAACTACATTTGTTCATATTCAAGTGAATCCGATAGTAGTGACACCTCTCAAAAATCAGTCGTAAATGGGAGGGATGATCAGATCTCTTGCGAGAACATGATGCTAGATCATCCAAGTATGCCTCGACTATGTGTTTGAGGTCATGAAAATAAAAATACATGGCCCAGTGAAAAGTGGCTCCAACATTCTTCAAGACAAAAGGCATTTTCCAATAATCAAAAGTACCCCAAGGACAAATAAAAGTTGTTTTATGTTGGTCCTCAGGTTTGATATGAATCTGATTATATCCCGAAAAACCATCCATGAATGAAAATACCTCACAACCCGCACATTCATCGATGATATGGTCAATAAACAAGGTTAGGAAATTGTATTTGAGGCAAGCTTTGATCAAATCACGGAATTCCATACAGACACAAATCGTGCCCTACTTCTTGTTGATAGGAACCGGGTTCGATACCCATTCTGTCAATTTCACAGGGTAGATGACACTGACTTTGACGAGTTTCTCCACTTCATCCTTTATCATCGTTTCTTTTAGAGGTTTGACCAGGCGAAGCTTTTGTCAGATAGGTTTAACATCATGATATGTCATGATGTCATGTTTGACAATTCGTGGGTCGATGCCTGACATATCCTCATAAGAACAGGCGAAAATGTCGCAAAATTATTTTAAAAACTTGGTGTAGATTTGAATCTCTTCGGGGGAGAAATCCACTCCGACCAAGACATTATCCATGATGCCAGGGGTTTTGGAGATATCAATAGGAATATTCACAACAACACTTTCCATGTTTCCCTCATCATATACTATGTGCGTAGCCAGAGGGTTAATAGGACAAGGGCTATCTCCATTCATGGTCATTAAAATTTCTCCTACCTCTATTCTCCTGAGCTCGGGAAGAAAATAAGATCTATGGTGAATATCATCCCAAGATATATCCGAACCATTCATTTCCTCTAGAATCACCTCGTCACAAAGAAATGTTAAGTCTAAAGGGTCCTTAGCAGCGAGGATTCTTGATCCCAAATAGGCTCGAGAATTGGATATAACTCATGTGCAGGAGATAGATTGGGGTTGGTTGAGGCTTGATGGACAACAATGTATGCAACCTTAGCAATGGATAAGGGAATGGCCATGCCAATATTTCCTACCCCTTCCATAGAAGCCTATGGGGAAGGTAAATTCCACGGGTTGTGAAAGTAACTTGTTTGAAAAGACAACACTTGAAACATTGCAGCCTTTGGCTCATTGGGGATAGCCAAAATAAACCTTACATCATTGGAAGTCGGTGGATAATAAAAGGTTCCCATCAATGATGGAAACAATCTAGAACCTAAGTTGACAGTGCCTGGTTGTGGGTTATCAATCATCGGGACCGTGGAAGCCCCCAATGAAGGGTCAGGACAAGAGAAGAATAACTGGTCGACGGTTATAATCCGACCTTCGTGCAGAAATCATAAGACCTAAAAAATGGTGGCTACAACCGTGTGCATTGCGTAATTCCAAATCCATCCTAACAAAAGATTGTATTTGAGAGGCGCATTGACTACTTCTACCTCAATGCACACAATTTTACCCTCCAACTACACGGGAAAAGAGGGAATTATACCATGTGGTCTTAATGATTGATCATCAAAAGATGTAAGCAATGTGGGCGACGAAGACAAATTGGGTTGGCCAATGGCATTCCAACATGCCAATGAAATCACGCATGTCAAGGCACCCTCGTCAACCACCGTATGAAAAGTTTTTCGTGTCAATGATTTCATGGTGTAAGCCACTACTATATGAAAGGCAACATGGTGAGGAATATGAGGTTTATGGTTTGTCGGATCGAAAATGATCATTCCCGAGTTACTAGGTTATGCTGCCCCTAGGGCAGACAAAAACACTTTTCTCTGTGATGGGAAACTCTGGAGAACTTCCAAATCAAACTTTGTGCAAGGAGTTTGTGCTAGATCCAATGGAGTAATTCTAAGAATCCCTCGCATTTGGGTTATGAGAAGCCTTCTTGAACTCACCTTTAGGGATGCGAGTCATTGTTTCTCCCACTGTCTTCTCAATTTAAGGAGGATTCAATGGGTTGGAGGCCTCTTTTCCCTTCTCTATAGATTCCATTGTTCCATAGTCATGCGTCCGGGTTGATAAATGAGCTCCAGTGTTCAGCATGTAAATGTTTATGGCTGGGTTGTTTGGATTAGGCGTGGGGGGTCCTTGACTTCCCCCATCTGGGCTCATGGATGAAGAATCTTGAGCCATATTTTTCCATTGTAGAAAAGGGTTTGTCAACACAACAGGTTGTTTTCTATGCCTGTAGCTTCTGGGCTTATGCAAGCCAAGGGAACATGTGAGTTAAGTGATCGTCCGTGCAAAGCTTACACGAAAAATTCACCTTGCTCTTCTGATTTTTTCCCTCACCAACATTGTTAGCAACATTTTTATCCCCCTTACCATTCTTGTTTTTATGTTTATTCTTTCCTTTGGTATGATGGTTATCCTTGGGATTTTTCGATTGCACACTGTCCACCTTCAACGTCTGTGTTGCAGGGGCAATCGACCTAGGATTCTGGTTGGCCATAGTCTATTGAAACGATAACTGTTGTAATTGATTAGACAATAGATCTGTGGGATTTCTTTGTGTTGAACCCACTATGCCATCATCATGGGTCCCATAATTTTGTTTGGCATTATCGAGAGTTGACCGCGGCACATTGGGTAAGATCTCATAAAGCATGCCAGAGTGAGAGTAAATCAGTTCCATCTTTTGGGCTCTAATAATAGCCTCTTCTTCAGAAAACACCTCAAGCGTTGCTATGTCTTTAGACACGCAAGGGACCAAAGAATTTAAGGACCACTCAAGAAAAAACGTAAGAGGAACCTTGACCTTAATCAAGATCTTTCGTTGCCACCATTCACAGATATGATCTGAGATGTGGTCGGCTTTAGTCTACTTGAAGTTGGCCAGCAACTTGGTGCCGACATTGTATCTCACTGGCAACTGGAAATGGTTTAGAAAAACCATAGACAAGTCATTAAAGTAATATTAATTCGAGTTGTCAAGCTCAATATACCATTTCACTGCAACCCCTATAACAATGCATTGAAACAGACACAAATGAACAAATTTATCCTTCAACGAGCTGGAGGAGCACCACAAGTGAAAAGTAGTCACGTGATCACCTAGATATTTGTCAGGGTTTCCCTCAAACTTAGGGATGTCAGAAGGAAAATTAGTCTTCATAGGGGGCCAATGTAGATCGTGACAGATCGGGTCATTTAAAAATATCAATAAGTCTGGCAAATGCAGGGTTGCCAGAAATGGTAGTTTCGATTGCAGAGTATTTACATAAAAAGAGGGGCCTAGATTTTGACTAGCACGAGGTTGCCAGGAAAATTTGGACTGATTGCTAGGGTTTTCGTAGAAACTGTGGCCTTGAACAAAAAAAGGAACCTGCATTTTTTGTTGCATCCTCGACTGACTCCTGACGTGTGATGACATCGCTTGCATAGGGATTCCCCCCTGTGTAGTGTTTCAATGACCTTGGTTGGGGATGGCACCAACCGATCCTCCTAGCATAGGTATTGAACCTTTCCCAGGGTTCCACATGGTGTGGGAGGGGTTTCCCCTGATCAACATCCCTTGCAAGGGAAATGAGCCTTACCAAGGATTCCAAATACCTTGTGTGGAGAATAATCCTGCCATCGCTCCCTGCGAAGGAATGGGACCTTGCGCAGGGTTTTATTGACCAAAGCTAGGGTTTCCCCCAGTCGAGAAAGTAGAGGAAGAAAAGGTGTTATTTCCAAATGCACCAAACAAAGAGAATGACATCGAACCCACCGACATCATGTAGGATGAAAGTCACAAACTACGTAATGTAGTTAGCATTATGCATGATCAACTACTGAAACACACCACCAAGAAAAGGGGATGAAGGAGGTATATGACCCCTGTCGTAAGGAATATCATTAAATGGGGTAGTGATGCTCGCGAAGGATCCTTGCAAGGGAGCGTTAGAGATCCTTGCCCCCAGACACATGGTCTATAAAGTAGAGTAAGTAAGAATTGATTTCGAGTCAAAACTAAAAATCCCATATGAGAAGGGAGCATCGATGCATTCTGAGTAAAGGGAACAGTGGAGGAAACCTTTGAAGGAACCAACCCACTCCCTGAAGTTGTGGGGGTCGAGACATTCGTGGTGCTGATAGACGAAGGTGAGGGAGGAGGTACAATTCCCCCTCTAGTGGCAGCCGTAACAGGAGTATGAGGTCTCCCTGATGAAGTAGCAACGTTTGCTTCCATCCCTGCTCACCGAATAAACTGGTGTTTAGGAGAAGTCACCTCGGAGGGGACTAGTTGAATTAAAATCGATGCCGATAAGTCGATGATCGGAGGATTTTCTATCCTTAAACCTTTTGTATTGAGGTCATAAACACTCTTGGGATGGAAATTATTCTCTCATATTTGGCTTGGGTACAATTTCCTATGGCTGGGTAGCTTCGAACAATCCTTCTTGATCTAGTCTACTCCTCAACGGTGGCGAAAGTGGCTCCAAAATAATCGACGACAAGCCCTGAAGCCTACGCGAATGACAGAGTTGTTGATCTTCCACTTTGTAAAATGATCAACCAAAAATAAGAGTATTATCTAGCGTGAATCACAGAGAACACACTAAAAGTTCTTAAAGATAAATCAAGCAAACAACTAACTAGTGGGAAGGACATTTATGCCAATCAACACTAGAGAGACTTACTGATGCAAGTGCAAATAGAACACGGAAGCACCCTCTAGGTATACTCTGCAAGTCATGATCTGATGTCCACCCTAGGTACTGTGAAATACCCACACAGTCACCTGTGTAATTTTGTAAAAAATTGGCAACTAGGTTTCCAACTCGCAGTTAGCCACCAGGTGGGTATAATTGACAGTCGGGCTGATCGTAATGAGCAGGATAAAAAGTCTGAAGCCTTTCAAGGGTACCGACGGAAATTGGTCCAAAAGACAACTGAGGATCTCTAATGGATTCAAGGTCCATGAGGCTCCGTAGTCAAATGCGATCAACATGATTCCCAATAAATACCCTCAATATACAATCCCCACTATGCCCAGTCCGGGTTTGGAGGGGTTATCTCCTCTACCTTTCCTTACGCGACCTTGTGTTTAGACCCTATGTTAGAGGGGGGTCCCGACTAAATTTTACGATGTTGGACTTTAGACACTCCCTATCTCAAACTCCAATGTTTGTTTTAAATGGCCTTGAAGAGTTTCCTCTTCACACCTATTTCAAGGCCCTAAAATCCTAAACTAGTCGGTGAACCCTACAAACAAAAAGTCTAGTAGATTTTAAGTTAAGCGTTAATTTTATGGGCTTGATTTACGCAAAGGATGTGATCGTGCAACTAGTGGTGTTTGGAAGAGACAAAAATGAAGAAATTTATAGCATTTAAATGAAGAATCAAACTAGATACTTCAAGTTTAAAGAAAAAGCTTGTAAAATCTTTGTAAAAAACAACTTTTCAAATTAATGTTCCAAGATCTTATAACTAAAAGTTTCCTAATAGAATTTTTTTCATTTTACAATGTAAAACTACTCATACTTTTAGAAAAACAAGAAAGAACTTTGAAACTGAATTTTTTTTCTTTTTCAAACAAACAACTTATGCTACACTACCAAACTAAATGTAAAAATTCTTTTTGGTTTTTTAAAATGCTTAAAGAAGAAAAAACAACAATGAAAGATTATTTTTGTTTTTTCAAAGAAAAACAAGATAAACAGAGAAAATAACCCAAGATTGACTCGGGCCCTAGACCAATCGTGTAAACCCAGGGACTCAAAAGAACCCAAAAGAGGATCTAAAACATAAAAGTTCACTCTAAACCTCTAGGGAAAAAAAAAGAAAACCAAGAAACAAGTTGAAACCAAATCCTTAACCCAAGCTAAAACCACTAACAGAGACTCTGTAAGGACCAAGAAAGGAATGAGAAACCCAAGGTTTCTGGCAAGAAAGATAATGAAATATCCTTTAAAAGAAAACTTTCAAGATACATAGACACGACCTGTTGCACCAACAACCTGCGTATGCACGCAGGCTGTCTACAATGCAAAATGAGCATGTACGCGGGCTGAGCCAAAGCAGAGCACATACACCTTTGAGATTTTTCAAAAAATAAAAAGACTTGGTAGACTAAATAGGAAGGGAAATATGGTAGGAACCTTGAAGGTGACCAAAGAACCTACAAAGGCTCAACAAACTTGATAAAAACTCAAAAAGAGGTAGAGAAACCAATTAAAACAAAAAATATCCCTATAAAACCCTAAAGAGACTCCCCAATGGAGTTGCCAATTATGATAGCAGGGAAAATCCACCTATTACTATGCCAGGGTCAATGTACAAGCAGAGCAATGATCTCCCTTAAAAGACAATCCTATTTCTAAACCACCCCAAACTATCTGAATAGACAGAAAAAAGAGAAGAAGAAATATTAGTAGGTGTACCTATGGTCCTAACACCTGATGTAGATTTCCTTCAACTTTGTAGCTTCCTTGGTTGCGGGTCTCCTCCCAAACCTGACCTGTAAGAACACTTAGGAATACAATGCTACAAAGATACAACTTCTAATTATCCATGTTAGAATTAAGATATAAACGCAGATACATTAATCAATAAAGATATTGTTGATGATTAAAATCGCAATGATGAATTCTGCCCGCAAAGGATTTCTAAAGCACTATTATTTAATTATGACAATAATATAATACTAGTAGGTGGGACCCCCTTGTAGACTAGAGGCACAAGGATAGACATATTACACATATTTTGTTGCTCTTACGATGTTTCCTACACAGTCCTACATTTTTTATGATGTAGTCTTGGTTTCATTTGGCATGATAATGAGTGATTAATACATTATTGTTGAATGTTATTGGTAATCACTTGCAATACAGAACAATTTCATGGGTATAAGGATAAGATTGTTAAGGGTGCTATGTTATAACCTTGTCACTAATTTGTATATTGATTACTTATCCACATATATGAAAGGGATAATTAAATGGTAGCATGATCAAAACAAAGGAAAATTATGGAAAGTTTCTAGAGTTCAAACAAAAGGAAAGAAACTATGTGTTAATCCTTGAGCTATAATAAAAGACTACATGCAAACTTAGAATGAAAGAATTAATGGCTACAAGTGTTAGTCCTAGCTATTATGCTAGTTGTTTGGTTAAAGGACTATGCAAATTTTATTAAATTCGAATGGAGGAACATATATCAATGTTGATGTGATTATGGTGTGGAGTTATGGCAAAGGTTAACATAGGGATATGAGATATCTCAGGGGGCGCACTATGCAACATATACGGTATCAAATCTTACAATGGATTGGAATTGATTATATGGTTGGTTTAATGGTGGATGTTATGTTTATTGGGATGTTTCGTTCATGGAATTGAATGGGGCCAGGTGAAGAAGTGATGTGCATTTACTGCACGTCACTCCAAACCTTCCCTATCGCCTATCACCCTAGCTTCGTTTCATTGTTGCTCTGTTGGTTGTGAAGCTCTGCATTTCCAGGATTAGCAAGGGAAAACGCGACCAATTCACCATTGAAACAATTTTCTCATAGGTATGGCTATGAAATTTCCATCCATGATGGACTCTCTGTTTTATGAACCAAATGATGGCTTGGTGATGCATGGATTATGTCTTTTCTTGAGTTTTTTGACTGTGTGTATATATGGCGTTATGGCTCTCTATGATGACTATAAAATGTTGGTAATTATAAGCGAATAAATGGGTATTATTGTTATAAAGGTTGCGCATTGGTTTTTTTCTTGGTCAGTGTGTATTTTATGATGGATCTCTGTGAAATAATAATGACAATGGTGCAATAAGGCTCTGAGTTTGATGGTTGAGGGTTTTTATTCACCATTCTACGTATCAATGCCCGCCAACTCGTTCCCCTCTCGGTTGTTGTGGTAATCCTTATATAGTTGCAAGGCAACCATAGACAATTGGTGTGTTCTTTGTTTAAACCCCGGGTTGTTGTTGATGGTCGTTTCCTACTGTCTTGTCACTAGAATATTTCCAAAAAACCTAGTCTTGGTTAATATAGGCTTGTGTATTTAATGGAAAGGAGGATACGAAGAGATTCCACGCACCACTCCTCTTGTTTACACTATTATGATGACTGTGTATTCCAAAGTCCCACTGTTGTTGTTGTCAAAAGTTATCAACCTCCCAAGTGATGGGAAAGAGACATCATCTCATTGTATTTAAATACCCTCCACTGTTTAAGCTAACCCTTGTTCCTCTCTACAAAGTGTTAATGGCACCTATGTGTAAACTAGGTTGTTTTACTTGAATCACCTTTCTCTCCTCGAGAGTTCACTTATGATCATGTCGAAGGCTTGAAGGTATAAGACGAAAGACTATATTTTTTAGAAGAGTGTGGATCTCTGTTTCAATATTTCAGTGTGGTTTGTGGTTGATTAATTGATGGCAAATGGGTATGAGGATTTGGAAGACCACTATCTTTCTGTGTTTTAAAAGAGAAATAAAGTTTTGTTGCCTCTCTAGATTTATTTTTTTAAAGATACGACTTGGACTGTGACTTCCTTTGTTCTCCTCAGGCACCTTCTGGGGTTGTAAAGTATTGGTTTATCAATTAAATGGATATGTAATTTTAAAGACACGTTCTATCTCATTTATAAACCTATCCTCTTGGTCGAGTCTCTATCTGGTCCTTCTATGATAAATTTGTTTGAACAAATAAGAATGAAAATGAGTGGTTGCATACAGTCGAGGGTCGTCTTTCTATTTGTTATGGTTTCGATCACTATGTTTTATCTAGCTTGGTATTGATTTCATAAGAAGATACCTGTGTGAATTTTACTAAGTTCGATCGAGGTTATAGAAAGGTAAAAAGAGATGCTTGTGTGTCAATCTAGTTCCATTCGCTTCATACACGATATGGTTATATTGAAATCATCGTGCAGACTATCAATTTGCTTAAAAAGAAGTTTATATATGATTATACAAACAAATATTAAGCTCGAGGTTTATGTTTGGTTTGATTGTTGTTGTTGATTCAAGATCATGTCGATGATATGATATAAGACACCTGTGTATGATTGGGCATGATTTTAAGTCTGTCCATGTTTTTTTTAAGGGCAACCATGTATACTAGATCAGACCCGATTGTTGATTAAAGGAAAGTGATTGTTGATTGTTTATCATGGTGTATCATTGATTATCAGGGATGAATGTTGAGCATAATATACCAAGAATTGTTATGCATGTTTTGATTATTTTTAAAAAGGAAGATATGTGCGTTAGTATATACAGTAATGTTGAATGGGAAGGGTTTTCATAAGTTATAAATGCATAGATTGTTAAAAATTAAGGAATTCTAGGAAATTTAATTATTGAGACAACAAGAAGTTTTGTATACAATTGAGGAACAATGAATGTTTGGTCTTGGAAGTGGATGCTTTTTGGATTCATTTTGAATAGATTTATGATTGTTAATTTATTTAATTTATTATATGAACAATATCCATCTTGTTATCACCATAACAATTTTCAAATGGTATCCAAGTGTTGAAATTTTAGAGAAAGGCTATGTCATTGAGGAGATATGATAATTCAGAGGACCAGGCTATATCTGGCGACGTATGGACACATATAGAGAAGGTGTGAAGGGTAAGACTCGATGAACCGTCGATCTTGAAAGTGGCCTGGATCAACATCTAAGGCGCATATCGGGGATTGAAGTAGTGCGAAGATTAAGCAATCGAGGGTGGGTCGGGGAAAACCGTCATCGTTTTATCGGTGGATGCATGGAGCCTCTAGAGGTACATTGGGGAAAAAATCAGTCTGACTAAAACCACCTTCTCCAACCCCGATGCCAAAGTCGTTGGGTAAATGTGGACCATAGATCTTAAAGCGGCCCAGATCAATAGCTGAAACTCGTATCGGCAATTGAAGTAGCGCAAAGATTAATAAATCAAGGGTGGGTTGGGGAAAACTGTCATAGTTTAAATCATGGATGCGTGGCACCCTCAGAGGCACATCAAGGCGAAAATAGGTCCACCTAAAACCATTTTCTCCAACCATCGATGTCAATAGATACCTATAAAAGAAGGACCCCTCGACATTATTTTATGATAATTTGAAGCATTCAAACGTTCAAAAATTTGGTGCAAAGAATCCATTTGAAACTCAAGCTCAGAACTGAACCAAATGCGTGCTTCTTTCACTGCTTAACATGTATTTTTCACCATGGCTACTAATCCTTTTGTCTTATCCGTAAATGAGCAAGACATCTTGTCCAGAGAAGAAGCCCTAATTGATAGAGACTCCGACATTTTCGACACAGAGATAACAGTCTCGCCCATTTTTGTGTCCAGATTGAATTTGTTGGACAATGTTGCAACGCATATACCTTTCCTTGAAGTAGATCAAGCCTCCATCACTTCTTACATCATAGAAGTAGTCTTTCCTTTCCCTGAATTTGCAAGATGGTGTGCAGAGCGATATTCTCAGGAAGAAAGAGTCATTTTGAATAAATTAGGGTCAGAGGTTTTATGTGAAATATACAGTCCATCGCTCCGGCACACCCTCAGTATACCAGAGTCCTCCTCCATAGTGTCAAATCCCTTTGAGGAATAGAAGATGATCACAATTTATAGAGAATGCTCACCAGAAGTAAGAACCCAGTTTCTGCAAACCATTCTCAAACCTGAACACCATTCAAAGAGTCTGTCATTACCTGCCAGTGTAAGTGTCGTCGTCATCGAAGTCTAGTGTGCTTGTTCTCTGTTGAGTCAAATTTTGGGGTTGGACAATGACAAGTTTGTGGTAGAAGTCATGTTAGATTTCCTATTGACTTTCTTTATGTCAGAGTCTGGTCAGTCAGTCTGTGTCAGTTTTGAAAAATGTATTGCCGACAATATGCATCAACAACTGATCAACTTCAATTCATTGAGGCACTTCATATACTACACGCACTTGTTGAAAATGTTCCTGGAATCTAACATAACCGAATTTCTTGAGACTGCATTTATTTCAACCGACCGTAAAAGAATCACTATGCTTATTTTCATCAATAAGATTATGTCTAGGGTGTACAATCTTATTTTCAGTTCAGACTTGCCAAGGGTTTTGGAAGAAATGAAAAGAAGTTTACAACCAAATCCAAAGAGTAGGGTAGGAGACTAGATGTTGTTCATACAATCCACTGTGATTTGGGTATATGGATACCAAGAAGGACCTTATCTTTTACCAATTTTTGTGACTCCCAGAATATTTTCTTTGGAGTTCATAAGACAGAGGATCATCTCAGAGACTGAACATTTTTTGAAAGCACACAAGGCTTCTAATCTGAAATTTCCTTTCATAGTAGGTCCCTTTGTGGTGAAGAACAATTCTTGTTTGCCTCATATTCAATCCAAACTTAGTGAATTTGGGTTCACACAGTTGCAAGGAAGAAAATATGACCTGCACCAGATCATATCAAAGAGAAGATTGGCAAGCAGACAAGGCCCATATGAACATGAGCATGTTGAAGGATTCGATAAGTTGGCCAATCTAGAAACCTGTGTAGATATGGAGGTCACTATGCAACATGGTCAAACAAAAAAAATGGAACCAACTTCTCAGCAGATCCCAACACAGAAACCTTCTCCTAGATTGTTTTTCAAAGCTCCTAAAACAAGCATCTACAATAAGAGGAGCAATTCAGAGGCCCTGGTCACTAGTAGCCAGCAAGATATTCTCAAGAAAATGAAAATCAAATCATCCTCTCAAATAGTCGACCTGGAAGAAGAATATCCCAAAGAGAAAACATCCATGGAAATGGTAGAAGGTGTAACCAAGAACGAAGAAGCAGGTACAGGAAATAGGCCACAAACTGGAAGAAACACAAAGGTTTTTAGCAGCAGGAAACACATATTTAGCCAGACACCTGGGGTAGTTTATCAATCCAAGGAAGATTTAATGAACCAGTACACTATGAAGGGAAGTATGGCCAACAATGAAATAAGATACCTTTTACCTGAAGTAGAAAAGACTTCCCAACTTAAATCTTCCTTACTCTCAGTCAGAGATGTGGAAAAGAAAATGTTTAACATAGCAGTGGATGATGATGATAAGGTATCTGAGATCAAAATGCACTATGAAAATATTGGTGCCCCTGACAAAGTAAAGTTCCACAGAAATGTCAATGATATGCTATATTCTAACTATTTGAGCTTAGGTCTGAGGGTTGCAAGATTGACAACACATGCACTCAAACTAGATGGACAATTGAAACAGGAAAAGGCATCTAGAAAATCCTAGATGACATAGGTCAAGAGGATAGAATCTGAAGGTCCTCAGGGGGTGAAAGATTCTTTGGATGAAAAGGATAAGATGATCCAAATCCTAAATAAAAAGTTGAAGATGTCACCTACATAGCATCCACAGACAACATAACTGACTGATTTGGAACAGGAGAAGGAAACATTCAAATAAGAGGCACTCAATTACAAAGATAAAGTGTTGTAGTTGGAAAAATATAAAGAGAAGTGGTCACAAGCATAGGCAACAACATCAGATATGGTTGTCATTGTACCTACTAATACAGAGGCTGGATCTAGCACTGAGGGGTTGGTGCAAACTATGTCTCAGGTAAGCATCAAAATAGGGTAGATCAAAGGTCTCAACGAGGTTATAGAAAGGTTGAAACAAGATATGAAGGTGAAAGATGAGAATATGGCTCAACTTCACAGAGATAATCAAGATTTGCAAGAGAGAGTGAGCAAGCTGAAAACTAGGTTAAAGGGAAAAACATTATTGTAGGGAGCCAAACATGTCATATGGGATGTTATTGCTGCAGAGGCTTCTAAATTTAGGGTTTATTTAAATTTTTTAAATGAAAAAAACAACGTGGCTGCTATAGCTTAGAATAGGTGTACTATTGTTAATGAAGTGTTAGCCAAGAAGCCCTCAGAATGGGCCCAAAATGCTATTGACTTGCTAAATTATGTGCCAAATGTCGATCTTCAAATTATCGGGGTAAAGGATAGGACTGCGTTGATCATTTCGGCTAGGAGAATCATCACCAAGCATAACCTTCTCAGATCAGTCCAAAACAAATCTATGCAGATGGAGCACAACATACAAGAGTTTAAATATGCATTTGAACAATTGTTTATCAAAGGCCTTCGATCATTTTGGGATGGAAAAGGTTCATTATACAATCAAGAAGATTACAATTCTCTCCTTATGCAATGTAGAATGGACCATTATAAATTTGAAGCTATGGAAGAAAGTCTGAAAGGCCCAAGTTTGGTAGAGTATTTGACTATAGACTTTGAAATTTTGAATAAGTTCAAAATAGTGAAAGTTGGCATGCTGACTATGTCTTATGCCACGTGCATTGACTTGGAGATTTTTATTAAAGAGATGATGGATTACGAAATCCCCTCTGATTCAAAATGGAAGGAAATCATGCGGTTGGGTAAGACAAAGTGCAATATCCTGGGAACCAGTAAATGATCCCTAGGTGTCATCAAATTTGTAGATCCGACAAAAGACCAGAGCAAGACAGATGGTGGGAAAGAAATCGAACAGTCAAAGAAATTGACCATAATGTTGAAACGTTTTTGTCAATTATTGTAAATCGTTTCGTATATAGAAACTATCAGTCGAAACTATTTTGGAAGATGAAATGCTTCAGTTTCATTCATTTTGATCAAATTGTTTAAGTATTGGGATACTTGAATGAATTAATGTTGGAAGAAGTGCAAGAGCACCTTTTGGTTATATCAGACTCTATTTTGTAAATTTTCTGAATCTGAATTGAATATAAATGCAAAAGATTTTGAAGTCTCTAGGAAAAGATTCTAAAGGGTGGTGATATGAGCTTTGTTTCCTTTCATCATATGTATTTCCTGTGACTTGTTATTTCATTTACATTTTCTTTTGTTTAAATTGGAGAGTTAAAGGCCCATAATTCATCTTGTGATTCTCTTGGCTTAAGCAATTTAAACTCTGTGATTGTCTTCTTAACTAATTCAGAATTCATTTCGGTAATGATTTGATGCAGTTATTTGTTTTCTTTATCTTCTTACACTCTATTTAAATTTAAGAATAACTCAGATTCATCGCCTCGTTTAGCCTTTATCCTCTGAAGAGTTCTATTGGTGGATGCATTGTTTTCGTTCACTTTCATAATTTTGACTCCATAGCCTTGTGTGTTCCTCCCCTTCCTTGCCAACAACTTTATTAAAAACCCCCAAAACAAACCAAATACAGCCACCAATTTCTAAAGAAATATCAAGTGACATGAGAGAGCCCTCTCTGAGTTGAGCAGGCTAGTGCCTCATCTCTAAATCTTGTTGAAACAGTTACCTATGTCGTTTGTCTACCAGCTGGACAAAATTTACAGAGTGCTAACACATCTAATTCCCTAATATTTTCTCACTTTTTCATTCAATACAAACCCCCTCATGATCCCAGATTCATTTTTCACGCCATGTTCATTAAAATTAAATTAAATCTTTCTATTACAAAGATTAAGAAATAACACAAAGATAGATGACAACTGATATGTTTTGGTTATTGTTGCATAGTTAATTGTTTAATGAATTGTTGAGTAGTAATCGTGTTCTTACTCCCTTTCATTTTCTCACTTTTTCACTCAATACAATCCCCTCAGATATCCCTGGACCCTAATTCACCCCCTACTCATTGAAAATTATTAAATGAATTTTAAGGATTGGATTGCATGTGTCTTGTTAGCACAATATTGGTTGAGGTGCCAAGTGTCAAGAACAAGCATTGAAAACACTCTCACAAGGTTCCAAGCTTCAAAATCACCTATGGATTTACGTACATGCAGGGTAAGTGGTGCTACATAAATGCATTGTAAAATATTTCACAGAGAACAGAAGCTTCATACAGGTACAACACAATCGGGCGCTACCTACAGGCGCTGTGTAATATTTTGGTAGAGGCTAAATTGTGCAGAGTTATTCTGCCAGTTTTGAGTCACTAATTTAAAACTTGGGTTATGAGAAGTTGAAGATGTATTTTTGAAAACTGGAGGAGGTTTTTGTTCATAACATTCCAAATAACAAAAAACTCTCTCATTTTTTCAAAATGTGTTTTTGTTTGAGAGATATTGGATATCGAAGTAGGCGTTGCGTACTCTGCACAGTGGCGTTGCGTACTAATTTCCTGTAGCGGTCACGGTTTTGATATTTTCCTTGTTGGGAGGTTGCCACATGTCAATGAGAGTTTGAATGGATTCTCAAGGATCAGTTAGATATCAAGGGACACCTACACCTAATATTTAGCTCCATTAAAGGCCTCATGCAATGAGGTGGAGACATTTCATTAATGACTTCCAACAAATTCCTAAAAATGAGCAGTTTGTTGGATTTTTGTCTCTTTGACTGTTGCCACCTATATCCAAGGCTTAGAATCCAATGGAGGAGATGGGATTCAACCTCCTATTTAAGGCTTTGAGGTTATTTTGATGTTATTTTCTATTTAAAGAGGGAGATATCTCTTGAAGAAGAGATTCATGAGTGAAGAGAGGCCTAGAGGCTCTACTTTTGTACTTTGACAGAATTAATTTGAAGATGGTTTGTCTTATCATTTTCTATGTTAAGAATTCATTTGCAGAAGAGAGTGATGTTTAGCTATGTTTTTCTTTGTTTTGACTCTTAATCTTTTTTCTTCTTCAACAACAAGTGTGAAAGGGATTCTTAGGAGGATCCTTTGAGATCTTCTACCTTGTGTGTTGCTAAATCTCTTCTGAAAAGGATTTTCAGATTATGATTCTTCTTCTACTGTACAAATAGTATGCTTGAAAAGGATTTTCATGTCTTTATGTTTGCAGTTCTATGTTTTCTCATAAAATTCTTCCACCTGAAAGCCTTGAAGGTCTAAACATTTATTTTGGATGATCTATTTTGCTGCATATGGAAGATGATTTGCTAGGATAGATTCATATGATTTTTCAAGTCAAGTAGACATCTTTCATCCCTAACTCTCTCATAATTTCAAAAATCAACTTTCTTTTTGTAATTTTTGATGTTACCAAGCTCACTTGATTACAGTCTAGGGTGATTTTTGGATTGTTAACATAAATGGCGTCATTGTCGGGGAAGGATTTGAGACAATTGAAGAGCTCCCTGGGAAGAATGACATCGATCCATCTCTTGATGGTAGACAAGAGAGGGATATAGAAAATTGACTGTAAGCATCTACCTGGCGAGTCCATGAAGACAAACTTGTTGGAAGACTCTACTATGGGAACAAGCTTGGAAAGAAATGGAAGGTAGAGGCAAGTTTAGGTATCAAGTTCTGAATTTCTTTCTGGAACTTGTGCTCTTTGTCCTTTATTATTTTTGGGATTTCCCTGCACACATTAGGAGAATCATAATCTGCTTTGTATACTCTAAAGGCCACCAGCCTGCTCTTGCATATTCCTTTTTCAAACAAGCAGATTTACCCCCTTCCCATGTCATCGATGTTAAGGATATCCATCCACTTCAAACACCTGAAGAAGATGATGTTCATAAACACTTTTTTAATCACTCTGAACTTTATGATCCTCTCCGTTCTCCAGATTTAAAAGCTGATTTATTACCCTCTACCTTTCCCTCTGCTATTAATAACCAACCTGTTGAAATTCAACATGCACCAAATGATTATTGTCCTTTTGCAGATAATAAAACTGATTTAGTTCAGGCTGCCAACTCCTCTGACCTTTACCAACAACCTTCTAGTGTTCAACAACCCACTGAATTCCAGTTTAAGGTTAGGGGAAATATGTTTGGACCTCTAAATATGCCATCCTTTATTCATCCTTACCCTCCCGGATTTGTCGATTACCTACCGACTTTTTCTGGAAAAGATAATACTACAGGAGAAGAGCATCTTTCAGCCTTTCAAGACTTCATTGATAATCTGGAAATATTGCATGAAGATATTATCATGAGGCTTTCTCTAAATCTTTGATTGGAGATGTTGCCTTGTGGTTCAAAAATATGAAAGTTGCTTCCATTGGTTCATGGGATGAGCTATATGACACCTTCTTTAAATATTGGGGAGAGAGAAAGTCATTGGATTAGTACCTAGATGAATTCACTACTTTGAGAAGGGGAAAAAATGAAGTTCTATCTAATTTTAATCGAAGCTTTTACAACTTGTATTGCAGCCTGCCCCTTGAAATTAAGCCTTCTGAGACTATTGCCATGGTCTATTACATAATGTCTCAATATTATGACCTTGGTTTGTATCTTAGGGAAAGAAAATCTACATCTTTATCATAGTTATTCATGGATGATGAGGAAGTGGAGGAGAACCTCCGAGCTTGTGGCAGGATTCAAAGTCAGCATCATGTCAGTTCTGAAAATGAGGCAGATTTTATTTGATGTCCCTATGAAGAAAATATAGTGGATGATTTGGTCCTCAAAGTATGTATCTTTGACAACCTTTCCTCGGAGGAAATCACTATCTCAAGCATTGACCAAGAGAAACTTGTTGTTAACAAGCACTTTGGTAGTGAATACATTATTGTTGGAGAGAATCCTGAAATAAGGCATTCAAAATATCAAGAGTCAAAGGTTTGTTATGGACAACCTATTTTTGATGGAAATAACAGTGATGGTGATGAACATAATTTTTCTATGATTTGTTTGGAACCTATTAGCACTATTAATGTATATGATGATTATGGTCTTGATCCTTGTAAATGCTATGGAGGTGTTGAAAGGGATTTTCATATAAATCTAATCGCTTATCCATCATCAACAAATGAACAACCCTGTCTTAATAAAAACCATGTGTATGAAGGGCAGTCCATTTTTGACGAATATTCTAGTGATAATGAGCAACAAGATTTTCCTATATTTGATCACTATGAAGACAAAGAGTATGATGCAGAGGTTGGCCTTGTCATAGAAGACATTACCCAAAGATTTGACCAGGAGCAGCCCTTAGTTGAGGCACATGAAGAGATCGTTTATACACAACCAGAAGTAAATCAACAGTCATCAGTGGATCAATAGCCACCTATGTCAATCCTTTTTCCACTTGTACCGACAATTTACTGTAAGAAACTTGAAGTGGAAAAATAAATATTCTATCAGTATCATGTGTTTTATCACCATCTTCATGACCTTGTAGGGGTGTATATGGAGTTGTATTTTTCAAATGTTTTGGAACCTATAAACTTTATTGTGTCAGCAACAGTCAGAGGAGATATAGTAAATGTTTTCAAACCATTGTCATATTCCTCTTGTGTGTTGTCAATCATTGGCATTATAAAGACTCATGTCAGCAAGTTTCTTGAATGGATTTGGTGGAAGTTTTCCTTCACCTAGACCATTGTAAAATTTAGTTAGATTAGGTTTTGTACATAAATAAGCTCCATCAAGAGCAGGTGTGTTTGATTTCTGTTTGAAAGTAGAGTAATATAAGTTGTCAGTATGTTGTCTTCAACACGATGCAGCAGAGCATGACTCCACAAGCCCAAAGGATAAGGCGCTAAAACTACAAGAGTTCTTAGAGCCTCACAGGGAGGACTCTTTCCCCCATGGATCCTATGTTGGCACAAGATCGGTTGAGGTGCCAAGTGTCAAGAAAAAACATTGAAAACACTCTCACAAGGTTCCAAGCTTCAAAATCACCTATGGATTTATGCAGACGCGGGGTAAGTGGCACTATGTAAATGCATTGCATAATATTTCATAGAGAATATAAGCTTCATATAGGTGCAACACAGCCGAGCACTACCTATAGGTGCTGCGTAATATTATGGTAGAGGCTAAATTGTGCAAAGTTATTCTGCCATTTTTGAGTCACTAATTTAAAACTTGGGTTATGAGCAATTGAGGATGTATTTTTGAAAATTGGAGGAGGTTTTTGTTCATAAAATTCCAAATAAAAAAAACCTCTCTCAGTTTTTCAAAATGTGTTTTTTTTTAGATATATTGGATATAGAAGTAGGCATTGCGTACTCTGCACAGTGGCCCTGCGTACTAATTTCCTGTAGTGGTCACAATTTTGATATTCGCCTTGTTGGGAGGTTGCCACATGTCAAGGAGAGTTCAAATGGATTCTCAAGGATCAGTTAGATATAAAGGGACACTTGCACCTAATATTTAGCTCCAACAAAGGCCTCATGCAATGAGGTGGAGACATTTCATTAATGACTTCCAACAAATTTTTGAAAATCAACAGTTTGTTGGATTTTTGTCTCTTTGACTGTTGCCACCTATCTCCAAGGATTATAATCCAATGGATTAGATGGGATTCGACCTCCTTAGGTTATTTTGATGCTATTTTCTATTTAAAGAGGGAGATATCTCTTGAAGAAGAGATTCATGAGCCAAGAGAGGCCTAGAGGCTCTGTTTTTGTACTTTGACATAATTAATTTGAAGATGGCTTGTCTTATCATTTTCTATGTTAAGAATTCATTTGCAGAAGAGAGTGATGTTTAGCTATGTTTTTCTTTGTTTTGACTCTTAATCTTTGTTCTTCTTCAACAACAAGTGTGAGAGGGATTCTTAGGAGGATCTTTTGAGATCTTCTACCTTGTGTGTTGCTAAATCTCTTCTGAAAAGGATTTTCAGATTATGATTCTTCTTCTACTGTAAAAATAGTATGCTTGAAAAGGATTTTCATGTCTTTCAGTTTTCAGTTCTATGTTTTCTCATAAAAGTCTTCCACCTGAAAGCCTTGAAGGTCTAAACATTGCTTTTGGATGATCTGTTTTTCTGCATATGGAAGATGATTTGCTGGGATAGATTCATATGATTTGTCAAGTCAAGCAGATAGCTTTCAGCCCTACCTCTCTCATAATTTCAAAAATCAACTTTCTTTTCATAATCTTTGATGTTACCAAGCTCACCTGATTACAGTCTAGGGTGACTTTTGGATTGATAACAGGTCTGATGTGATCGCTGAGCTAAAATTTGTTTCATAGTAAGAGAATGTCATGTATGGTCTATTTAAGAGGCTATTTGCTAATAAATGATGCATACTTTTGAGCTTCTTCAGCATAGGAAGTCATGGAAGAAATAATAGGGGTGGAGGGAATTGGAAAAGAGGGCCTAGAAGGCCCAAATTCTCAATATAGTTCGATGTAGATCCTCAAGAGTTAAACCGGATTTTCCAAGATGGATTTTTCAATTGGATTGCACAAGGGGTAGTCCAACCTAGACCGGAGAGGCCTCCTTTCTAGCCCCAACATGTCCCCGGTATCCATGTACCCCCTCATGTTTCTCTGCAACATGAAGTTACCGAGAACGAAAAATGGTAGGAGATTGTTCACCCAGTAGTATCCCACCATCGTGGATGGCCAAATCTGTCTTTGCCTGCTCCTCCTCCACCTGTTAACCCAAATGTCCATATTTCCCCTACACACTCACCTGTACAATCCTCCCACGTAAGAAAAATACTCAAAACCAAATCCCACCATATGCATGATAAAGGAAAAGTTATTGCCGCCTCCTCTTCTCCTTCAAGTGATTTAGCCAAATATGTTTCATCTCGCATGCACTTGAAAGATGATTGTTCTCATGTATTCAGTGAGATCAAGCCTCAAGGCTTTACATAGCCTTGTTACAAGGGAAAAACTCTCTATGGCCAAGGGTAAATTACAACAGACATGTATGACTACATAAATAAACTCAATTCCAACATGTGCTATATAAACTAATGTGCAATACGAGGAAGAATCTTACCTCGATCCAATTGTTTGATGTTGTTCCACCGTTGAGCACTTTGAACCGAATATTTACACCTGTAAGAAGTTCTCAACAAACAAGCAATGCAAGTATATAGTCACAATATATAAAATGAGTTAGCACATCAGATAGCACAATCCATTAATAAACATTACAAACATGCCCATGGATAATAATCATATATTTGCAAGATATCGATAGGACGGGAAATAATTATTTCTATTAATAATTGATCAAAAAAAGTATCAACATTACAGACTTCCGTGTCGGCATGGTTCAAAACCAAGAAACCAAGTTTCTTCCAACTGGGTCTCCACCACTTCAATCCTCCACCAAAGGCAAGCTCATAGCAAAGAGGTAATGAGGTCCTCTCAACAATAAAGAAATAGCTTGGGGGTTGAACACTATGTTCAAACTTGAGGGACAAAGGGATTCAGACTCAATATGAAGTAATTTCTCCAAAGTAACTTTGCTCTCAAAGTTGACTACTTTCTCTTCTTTCCATAGCTCGAAATTGTGCTCTTATAGCCTCCAGAATGCAACTGAAGGGCCAAGTCGGAACGTTTCCAGTATATGGAAGGCCAAATATTAGATATCATTTTTCGTGACATGGAAACTTGACCTCATTAAGTATTTTCTGGAACAAATCCCGATATACGCGAGCTATAGTGGAGCAGCAAGCAAAGTAGTTAGGAAGAGTATATGTCGAAAAATATATAATTTTGGCTTTGGATTTATCAAAAAGGGGGTTGATAAGTCTGCATAGAGAAATGGAAAAAGGCCCTTTGTGCAAGATAGAAATGGTGAGGAAAATCTTTCTATAATAGATGCCCCCTAATGTGTGAGATCAGAGGAGTATATGTGATGGCCGAAATACATTATAAATAACCTAGAAGTGGAGTGGTAGAGAACCAGCTGGATGAACTCAATTGCTCATTACATTATGTACTGAATTTGCATACATGGCTGCCAAAAATACAATGCAGATCCATGTGGAAAATATACCAACAATTTTTCATGGCCATGATCAGTAGGCAAATATAAATGCGGTTACATGCCAATAGTTGTCATAGTCATGAACAAGGCCCAGTGAAACCAGTCTCAAAATCAATCTGAAGATATCTGTATAGCATGGAGTACAATCTAATCTCTCGTTATCACTAAAGTCAAATAGGTATTGGTTCGATGAAATGGAAGCAACAACTTAGGAAATCTGTGTCCACAAAGTGATGTCTTCAAGTCTTCAATACAATCTGTGAATGGTGCAAGTCTACATCATGTGAATAAATGAGTTGAGGTCGAACAAGATGAGACATTGTTTGATTACCGGTCATTGAGGTATACCGTTAACAAACACGAGACAACCTACCAATGATGAAAGTAGGTATCAAGGCACCGAGTACATCTCTACAAATGTGAATAAAGGAGCTGGTGTCAAACATTTGAGAGATCCATTGATCAAGAGACATTGATGTATTCCCATCTATCAATGGCGAGAGAGCCTGCCACTAATGACTCCAAACTTCAAGGTACTCATAAAACTCTAAGTCTCATATCCATAATACATGAGTTGAAGTCAATGCAAAGAGACCCATTGAAAGGAGAGCATTAAGGCATCTCTCATCATTCAGCATGAGGAACAAAGTAGGAGCTTCATGATTTGGTGGAGATCGGACGAAGAACATGTTCACGAACCAATGACCCTATGCATCTTTCATGTGTGCCAAATGCAAGCAGTACATGAAAAAGACAATCTGAATAGAAGCCAATCATGAAAGTTGCTGACAAAGGAGAGGAAACCACCAATAAGGATAATGGAATCTAAGACACTGCACGAATCCCAAAGTGTGAATAGATGTCTTGCCGTTGAACACAAGGGAAACCACCCAGTCAATGACCCATGATGAAATGTCGATTTCTGGGTTCAAGGTGACCTACCAATGATGAAAGTAGGGCCAGGGTGCATCATAAGACCAAATTATCATGTGATTCTGAGACAAACTGAGGGTATGGTTGACATGCAAAGTCAATATTTCTGAGGAGTGGCTGACACAAGTTGATAGACTTCCTTTGAAAAAAAGCATGAGACATATGGTGGACTCCGACAGCATAGACTTAATGATGTGACAACTAGATGAAGGAGGCATCCATAATTTTCTCTATAGTGACTGGAAGATTAACCAGTCGGTAGAGAAAATTCTGTAACAAGATCATCTTCCTAAGGCCATTCTAAACCCAAAATTATGATAATGCAAGGACTCAATAACTTTGTGCTCTGTTCAAAGGCAACACGACTGCTGCCAATTACAATATAGTACTCTCTTCCCGCCCATCTTTTTTTTTTTTTCATAACAAGTGAATGCTATGATACAGAGGAGGGAACGAGTGTCGCAAGTAAGCAAAACTAGTTCCAGTAGTGGAACGTACCTATGCTCAATGCAAGGAAAATGAATGCGGGAGATGGACACTCGGGGTGATGTTCCTTCCCAGCTATAGGGTGTCAAATTGCAAAGGATATAAACAAGGCCCTGCTTGGTTGATGATGCAAATTGCTTGGGCCATGGTTTATAATGCAAAGTGGGAACTGGCCAAAGGCTCAATACTGCAAGCGAGGGCATGAGATGCAATCACAATTTAACGCCAAAAAATGTCCCTTTTTATATATTTTAGTCTACTTGGTTTGAAAAAGGGGTAAACTTGTGTCAAATAGACGTATTTTCAAATCCAATTTACGAGTGTGAAAAAGACAAGTTCACTCGGCGATCTTTTCTATTTTTTATAGCAATTTGGAAAAGAGATTAACTAAGACTCGTGATCTTTCAAATCCAATTTTAATGAGTGTGAAAGGGACAAATCTCTCGGCGATATTTTCAATTTTTAATAACGAGTCGGAAAAGAGCTTAACTAAGACTCATTTGGAAGATTCTAGGCAGAAAGCCACGAGGGAGGTCAAGGCTCCCATACCAATCTTATGTGGAATGTCAGTATCTTACAAAGAACCGACACAAGCTCTGCAAGACCCAAAGCTCTCCAAATAGAGGAGGACAAAGTGCTAAAGGAGGTTATCATCTCCTTGATATATAGGATAATGTCTCTTCCTGGAAAATACATATGCTAAGGCATTGGATACCCCACAAGACCATCCCAATCAAAGGGAACCTCATCAAGACTTGGAGGGAGAGAACTCAAGAAGAGTAAAACTCTCTCTTGTTCAGAAGGTGAAGTAATAGAAATGATAAGGACATGGCATAGAAGGTGTAGAACCAGAACCAAAAGATCGAGATCGACCAAAAATTGCACTGGCACAACCACTTCCTTAGACTTGTCACTCTCCAAGAGAAGAGTGGGGTCAATCAAATATTGCATCGATACGACCACTTCCTCAACCATTGGTTGAATAGGATGAGAGACAAGAAGGTCAAGAGGTGCATCACCCCCAAAAATAGGAGTGTTGTCGGTCGAAGATTGCATCGACGTGACCATTGGTTGAACAAGATGCGAGACAACAAGGTCAAGAGACACATCACCCCCAAACATAGGAGAGGTGTCGGTCAAAGATTTCATCAACACAACTACAGGTTGAATGGGATGTGAGACAACTAGGTCAAAGGATGCATCAACCCCTAAAGGAAAAGGGGTGTCAGTCGAAGATTGCATTGGCATGATTGTTGTATCAACCAAAGAAGGAACAAAGTGTTGTGAAACCATAGATGCCTCAGAACCTGAAGGGCCCTTAGGTGAGCCCCATGCTTCTGGTATCCCAGTAGTAATAGGACACAAACGATTAAGGTGACTTCCTTCGCAAGTCCCGCAAAGGAATCTAGGCTTACGTCTGAGATGTCTAGGCTTCTCAATCATATGAATGCCCCCAACATGACTTGCAGTGGCTAGTGACATGCTCCTAGCATGACTTGCAGAGGCTAGTAGAAAATCTCCAACATGACTAGTAGAGGTTGGTGATGAATCCCCAACATGACTAGCAGAGGTTGGTGATGAATCCCCAACATGACTAGCAGAGGTTGGTGATGGATCCCCAACATGACTAGTAGAGGTTGGTGATGGATGTCCAGTGTGACTAGCAATGACCAGACATGTGCCCCCAGCATGACTTGCAGCGGTTGGTTGTAGGTCTTCAACATGACTCGCAGAGGTTGTCGACCAATATCCAACATGACTAGCAGAGGTTGGTGATATAACTCTAGTATGACACTGAGTGAGTGGACTTGTTCCCCCAACATGACTTGCAGCGGCTGGTTGTAGGTATTCAACATGACTCACAGAGGTTGTCGACCAATCTCCAACATAACTAGCAGTGGTTAGTGATATAATGCCAGTATGACATGCAGTGACTGGACTTGTGCCCCCAACATGACTTGCAGTGGTTAGTTGCAGGTATTCAACATGACTCACAGAGGTTGTCGACCGATCTCCAACATGACTAGCAGTGGTTGGTGATATAATGCCAGTATGACATGCAATGACTAGACTTGTGGTGGTATTGAATTGTGGCATTTGAGTCCAAGGTGCAAGGAAAGATTGATTTTGAAAAATTGTAGGCCAGGAAGGATCCTGGTTTACACCCTGTCCCTGTCTGATAGGATAGTATCCTCCTCCATACTGATTCATAAAGGGTTGTAAGGGCATCAACACCGAGGAAGCCGCTTGCGAAGAGAAAGCAACATGACAAGGGTTACTCGTGAGGATATATGTTTCCCCCAGATGAAGGAACTTTGTGAGGGGGGTTTCCCATACTATAAAAATAATTCCCCCCAGATGAAACACCAGAGGGCAGACGGAGGTCCTCCATGGGAAAAGTGTTCGTAGGAACCGACATAGCGGAAGAAGGATAAGTGGATGGAGTGTAACACGTGGAAGGATTGCTTAATTGGGCACTTACTTCTCACATAGTGGATTCGTAGGAAGGAAGATTCCAACCTCCTACTGTAAGAGGTGTTTGAAGGATATGACTCCAACTAAATGGAGAGGGACAAGAAGGAGGCATAATGCCCCCAGACCCAAAACTTGTATTCACATAAGGAGGCGAGATAGAGGATGGAAAGTGCAAAGACATATCAAGCATACTATGAGAAAAATGATTAGAGACCCAAGGCGTGGAATGAGTATTATAATTTTGCATACCATAATGCGAAGCGGAAGGATCCATCCCCATGAAATGAGTGGACATCATGGCGGGGGTAGCAGTAAATGAGGGAGCAAAAGGAACTTCACTGTCCATGATAATGAAGACTCAGTATAGACTCCTAAGGCCAACTAGTAATCAAAGAGCATACCAAAAATTCAAACGGCCAATATGCATGCAAACGGGCTAAAGTGGCTAAGTGGTCTCCCTCCCTGAGACTCCCTGCTAAAGTTTGGAGGTAACAAAATCAACTATAAGGGCCCTCGTAGGCTTAACAACCAATCGGTCAGATCCCCCTGGAGAGGTAATCCTCCATAAAGGTTGTGTGATGTCTGACCCTTATCTAACTTAGTATACAAGAAGAATAACCCCGAAAAGTAACCTATGAGAAACCTAAGTCAAGCAACTAATCAACCATTGTATAACCAATGCACAGGTGAACAGTCATAAGTCTGGATTACCGTATGGGTAGGGTAGCAAAGCCCGAAACCTTGAAAGTACTGCCTCTCACAGAGGTATGGATACTAGCAAGATCCCCAAATACGAATATATTCATGGAAATATCTCTAATGCTAGGTGAGTATCCAGGGGTTATCCCTTCAACAAACTTTGCGTGACCTCGTGCTTAACTCTGGTGTGAGCGGAGCCTCCTGATATTACCAATTATACAATGGATATCTCAACTCCCTGTCTCAAACACATATGTTGATTTAATTGCATAGGAGAAGTTTACTCACAAAATCTAATTCCAAGGCACTAAATCCTAGGCTAGTTTGTGCACCCTAAACAATAAAATCGTTACTAATCAATTTTAGTTTAAAGTGTAAATTTTATTGGCTGTGATTACTCAAAAAGGTATGGAAATGAAACTCATGGTGCTATGACTCTGCAAAAAAAATAAAAGTAGATATAATGCAAATCCTAACTTTAACTTTTCAGTGAATTATATGCTAAATAAAAATAGTGCAATCTTCAATTTTAACTCTACAAACCAAAAGTAAAATGTAATCTTTCGCTAAATGTGCTAAGCTAATGATAAAGGTTCCAAGACAAAAATACCAACCAATGCAAAATACCTATTTTTTTTGTATTTTCAATGTATTTAAAAAGAAAATGCATGGACTGATAAGCGACTTGATATATAACTTATATTGTGTATAAAAGAAATCACTCAAGCATAATACCAAGCAGCTAAGCAGACAACCCAACTACCAATGACAAATAAAAAATGGAAAACAAGGAGAAAGAAGCCGCCCAAATATTCAACTCCAAACAGGTTTCCTGTCATCCCAGAAAATCTCAACAGGCACCACAGAGACCCAAGAAGGCTCAGTGATCCTCAAAACCTACCCAGCAGTCACTAAATCAATCAAGCAAGAAAGGGGAAGTGGTATACACGACTGTTCAAGAGAAAAGGGAGTATATACGCCTCTTGCAGTGGGACAACAAGCGTGTATACGTAGCTGTTAGGGTAGAAAGGGCGTATATCTTTTAAAACAAGGCTAGGCAAGGTTAAAAGGATGAAAACTCAAACCCAGAGTGAACAAACTCTGTCCAACTATGATACGTCAAGAAATACAAAGGAAAAATAGCAATGTAAGAAGGAAAAATGCTTCAACCCTTAGAAGGAAGATCTTTCCCCAGTGGAGTCACCAATTTTGTTACAAGGGAAAAAATCTCTATGGTCAAGGGTAAACCACAACAGATAGGTATGACAACATAAATCAATTCAATTCCAACATGTGCTATATAAACTAATGTGCAATACAAGGAAGAAGCCTACCTCGATCTAATCGTTTGATGTCATTACACTGTTGAGCACTTTGACCCGAAGCTTTACACCTGCAATAAGTTCTCAACAAACAAGTGATGCAAGTATATAGTCACAATATATAAAATGAGTTAGCACATCAGATAGCACAATCCATTAATAAACATTACAAACATGCCCATGGATAATAATCATATATTTGCAAGATATCGATAGGATGAGAAAGGAGTATTTCTATTAATAATTGATAAACAGAAGTATCAACATTACAGACTTCTGTTTCGGTACGTTTCGAAACCAAGAAACCAAGTTCCTTCCAACTGGGTCTCCACCACTTCAATCCTCCACCAAAGGCAAGCTCATAGCAAAGAGGTAATGAGGTCCTCTCGGCAATAAGGAAAGATCTTGGGGGATGAACACTGTGTTTAGACTTGAGGGACAAGGGGATGCAGACTCAATATGAAGTAATTTCTCCAAAGTAACTTTTCATTCAAAGTTGAATGCTTTCTCTTCTTTCCATAGCTCGAAATTGTTCTCTTATAGCCTCCAGAATGCAACTGAAGCGCCGAGTCAGAATGTTTCCAGTATATGGAAGGCCAAAGATTAGAGATCATTTGTCGTGACATGGAAACCTGACCTCATTTTTTATTTTCTGGCACAAATCCCGATATACACGAGCTGTAGTGGAGCAGCAAGTGTATACGCATCTTGCAAAGTAGTTAGGAAGCGTATATGTGGAAAAATATATAATTTTGGCTTTGGATTTATCAAAAAGGGGGTTGATAAGTCTGCATAGGGAAATGGAAAAAGGCCCTCTGTGCAAGATAGAAATGGTGAGGCAAATCTTGCTAGAACAAGCCTAAGGGTAATTCAAGAAATTCAAAAGGGGATAGCAGCAACAAAGGAAACATTTCCTCTCAAAGTGGCAAATATGGTTTTTTTATTACACTATTACACTTTATTATTTTTTTATTGAGGACAATGGACTGCTGAAGGTTTTGGACAACATGCTATTTTTGGATATTTTGGATATTATATGTTTGGATATGATTTGAAATATCATTGATATTTAATTTTCAAATTATGGAAATGATTATGGGAGACACAAGGAGGGATGTGTCTCATTTATTGTCTAGTTATGTTTATTTTTGTTAAAGAAATTAAAGGGAGTCACAAGGGGTCCCACCTACTAGTTATTATTTATTAAAAGACCCATATTATTATTATTATTATTATATTTAATTATTCCCCTAAACTAAAATTTAGTTGAGTTTTAGTTAACTTAACTAAATGAAGTGGTTGAACTACTTCAACTAATTTAGAATGCATAAAATCCAAATGAGAAAGAAGAAAAAGGGGAGAATAGAAGGAGAAAGCATACTAAGGTTTGCTCTTGAGTTTTATTGAGATAGTTTAGTTTTAATTCATTCTTCAATTCATCAAAGGCCTAATTCTATTTTATGAAAGCAAGGTTCTATTGTAGACAACAAGATTCAAAGATGAATTACATCATTCAAACACTTGTTTTCAGAGGTGTTGATTTATCTTTGATAGTCTATGCAGACTTGTCTGTTTATGAATTAAATTTCATGATTGATAAAGGATATTGTGCAGAGTCAAGTGGGTAGTAGTGTGTGGCTAGCTGATCCATATTTTAAAGTTCAGATTTTACTTCTTGTTAGAGTCCTTTTGTATGATTTTCATTGGGGATATCTAAATTTGACCTTGGTTCATGCCCCCTGCAGAGATTTTGTAAAAAGAACAATTCTTTTGATTTCTTGGAATCAAATAAAGAGATTTCTACTCAGTCTCATCTATGTTTATATGTGACTTGGTATTTTTTCTTTTGATCTCCACAGTTTCTTTTGCAATCTGATATATTCAAAAAATTGTATAAAAATGTTATATTTTTGCAACAATCCTTTATTCAAAAATCAACCTCAACATTTATTTGGTGACCATACTGGGGAGATATTTAATATCTCTCTGGTGGATTATATGATTGAATTTCATTGAATATATTTATATTTCTTATTGATTCTTTGATTGTTTCTTTTCTTTATGACTATACCTATTGCAAGACAGCCCAATATTGAATATCGTCTTAATGATCAGACCAACATTGCTTTAACCTTGTTTAATACTATCTTAGAGACTGCTAAGACCCGAGTTGAGCTTGAATGCTCATGGGAAGAAATTGAGTAATATATAAGTGTCCAAGAACATTGGGAAGCGAGGCAAAGACAACCTAGGAATCAACCATAGCTTCTTTTTCCTATAGTTTGGTTCTTCTTTTCATGTCCTTAAACCCTCATATCTCTAGGAGAAGAAGAGGTTTATCACCTGAGATTAATCCTATTGATGAAATAGGAATAAACATTATCTTATCATCCCAACAAATTACTCTGAGGAGAACTTTGTTCGATTCAACCAATTCGTCTTTCTCTCCTTTACCTATCGTTCACAAAATAGCATCTAGTGTTGGCTCCAGTGGTTCTTGTGGCATTGGAGGTGCTTCATCATCTTAGCCTTCAGCCTTGTCAGTGATCGGTAGTTTGTATAGCCATCAAATATTGGTCCAATCAACTACAAACCCCGCCAAGGTCATTAAAAAGAATGGTCTCTTCCAATTTGAGGAAGACGCTACTACTACTCCATGGCATGTTTCCTATCTACTAAATTTAGCACCTACCACTCATCCTCTTCCCAAATTCAAAGAGTATCTCCCCAAGTTTTCTGGGAATAACAGAGACACTACTAATTAACACTTGGTGGAATTTTCAAATGTCTGTCATAACATAGGAGCCAATGATAGTGACACTTGTATGTGCTTATTTGTTAATTCCCTTGAAGCGAAGGCAACACCTTATTTCTTTGACCTTACTCCTAAGATTATTTCTACTTGGGAGGAGTTAGTCTATTGGTTCAAGTCTACCTATGGGCATTCTAAGAGCCCAGCTGAGCAGTTACGGGAATATAATAACATTGCTTACAAAGATAGTGAAACTATAAAGTCTTTCAACTTACATTTCACTAAATTATATAAACAAATTCCTGAACTCATTCACCCTTAGAACCAAGATTCCTTTATGAATTATTATAATGATTTACCTTCCCATTACCATCATAGGCTTGAATAAATTTCCATTGATAACCTTCGTTCTGCTTTGTATACTTGTTTAGAGTATTAAGAACAACTCGAAAGAACAGGTCTTCCTAAGGGAGACTCAGTGAAAAAGACATAGATATCCACCCTCTTACAGCTTGTACAATACATGAATAATCAAATGATAGCGTATGAGAGGAAATGAAATGGACCCTCTCTTACCCCTGGGGCATCATCCTCTTATTCACCACCCTTAAAGAATCTTAATGAAAATAACTTTCAACCTAAAGCTATCATGCCTCGTAGTTGGTGTAACTTTTCTGAGGAACACCATGAGGAAAGTACATGTGAAGTAAAAAGAGTTCCAGAGATAAAATCTTTGGTAAAAGACCTGAAACTGCCATTGTTGTCCTAGACTTTGTAGAGCCAAAGTATGTTATGATCATAAATAACAGGAATAAATCCTATGCTCCAAAAGGTAAATATGATCCTCCTCGCACTTCTTCAAGTCCAAGATCATCTTCACCAGTTGTTACTATTAAGGTTTCTAAAGCTCCCGACTATCAAGGAACTACCACCCCTCTTCCCTCTTCCAAATACAATATTCTTAATCAATCGGCTAATATAAAATTAGATGCTACCCTCTTGGACATGGTTGTCATCCTTGAGTAACAAAAGCATCTAAAAATTTTTATGGAAGGAAAAGCTTCCATTGTATCAACCTCTCTAAAGAGGTAGATGAAGAGGATTCAACTATAAATAAATTAGGTGTACATAACTTTAGGCACCCTATAAAAAACCATCCATTTTATATTTCTGTAAAGATTATGGACAAGATTTCCCATTGTTGTCTCATTGACGACGGTTCAGGCCCAAGTGTAGTGTCGAAAATTATTATGGAAGAGCTAGGATTGTCTTGTACAAATGAAAATGCCAGAAGCATGCTCTCCTATAATAGTTTACAACAAATGACCATAGTTGAAATCAAGGACGTGACCTGGGTTTTGTGCGTGCACCTTGAAATCAGGACAACTCTTAATTTTCAGGTAATAGATATTCCAGTGAGTAATTACTCGATAATATTAGGAAGATATTGGAAAGCTTTGACGAGTGGATACCTCTCACTCGACGAGACACACTTATCTGTTCCTCGGAACGGTAAAAACATCATAGTCTTAAGAAAGGGGAGAATTTCACCTTACATAGAAAGCATCCTACAACCTAATGTGATATATATTGAAGAATACCTAGGAGTGTACTCCATCTTTGTTGATGAGGACAACACTCCCTTGGAAGAAATTGACATAGAGGACGAGATGTGGCATATGCACTTTGATGGTTCATTAACCAATGAAGAAAACTTTGCTGGTATTATCTTGTACTCTCTTGTGGGTAAATTCATAAATTTTCCTATGGGTTAGAGTTTTCTTGCACAAACAATGTCATTGAATTTGAAGCGTTACTGGTAGGCATTGAAAATGCCTATAATCTGGGTTGTGGCCACCTTACAGTTTTTGGAGATTACGAACTTGTTGTGAACCTTGTACGTAAGATATATTCTCCTAGAAAGAATTTAATGAAACGTTACACCCAAAATGTTTGGGCACTTATCTCGAATTTTCTATCTTTCAACATCACTCATGTTAAAAGGGAATTGAATTCAATGGCTTACAAAGACCTAATTTCACTTTTGAATCTTTGTATCGTCCACATATCCAAGAAAATATAGAATCATGGAAGGTCTTCCCTAGTAATACGAGCATCTATGATTTCATTCAAAATGAACCTTATAAGCCTAAGGAAATTATATCAATAGAAGATAACAAAATTCCTAAGGGCTTGACTCCTCTAGAAAGTTCATTTTCATCGAGTGATGTAGGAAACAAAGAAAAAAATAAAGAAGAGGAGTCAAAAAGGAAAGTGGGTGAAACCATTTCCTTGAACATTGGAACACTCAAGTCCCCAAAGAACGTTAAAATAGGTACCCAATGTTTTGAAGAAGAAAAATTGAAGTTCGCTAAGTTGCTTGGTGAATTTCAAGATGTTTTTCCTTGGTCCTATGAGGATATTCATGGTTTTGATCCTAATATTATACACCATGCCATTCCTATCAAGGAAGGAATAAAAACAATTAGGAAAAAACATATACCCATTAACCCTACACTGGAAGAAACTATTCAGAAGGAGTTGAAAAACTCTTGAATGTTGGGATAATTTTCCTTGTTAAGTATTATGAGTGGGTTTCTAATTTGGTTCCCGTTCGGAAGTCAACAAGCCATATTAGATTATGTGTTGATTTTCATGCATTGAATAGGGCTAGCGTTAAAGACCATTTTCCACTCCCTAATATGGAAATGATTTTGCATCAAGTTGCAGGGTCACAGATGATGTCCTTACTTGACGATTTTTCTGTTTATAATCAAATCAAGGTGAAAAGGGAAGATAGATTTAAAACCACTTTTATTACTCATTGGGGCATTTTTTCTTATGAACATATTCCTTTTGGCTTATCTAATGCAAGAGCTACTTTTCAAAGAGCTATGAAAATATATTTTGATGATTTGATGGGTAAAATTATTCAGATTTATCTTGATGACTTAACTGTGTATTCTAAAAATCGATCAGATCATTTTGGTCATCTTAGAAATATTCTCATGCGATGCAGAAAATTTGGCATTTCTTTAAATCCTTCCAAGTCTATTTTTGGCATTACCAAGGGAAAGCTCCTTGGACACATTGTCTCGGATTCAAGAATAAGCATTGATCCCGAAAGGATTACTGCTATCCTAAATCTTCTTGCTCCTGCTTCCAAGAAGGAGGTTCAAGATATTATGGGTGTTATTAACTTTGTTTGTAGGTTTGTTCCTAATTTTGCTATGATGGTAAAGCCAATTCACAATCATGGATGATTTTAGGGGTTAAATTTTGCTCATGGGCTAATTTTCCATGGTTTTTCCAAAAACGAGATTCTCTATTTTAAAAATGATTCACCCAAATTCTATAGGATAAAATTATTTTACCTTAAAAATCGCCAAAATTTTATAAAAACTATATAAAATCCTTATAAATTTGAATATTTTTACAAAAATATTGCCAAACATTTATAGTTGGCAT
>ML788611.1:834696-845168 GCA_009831015.1 Picea engelmannii
AAATTCTATAGGATAAAATTATTTTACCTTAAAAATCGCCAAAATTTTATAAAAACTATATAAAATCCTTATAAATTTGAATATTTTTACAAAAATATTGCCAAACATTTATAGTTGGCATATGAAGGATTAGTAATATTCGCAAAGGTTTCTACATTTTAAAACAAATTTCCATCCTTAAAATCATCCCTGTTCACAATCTCCTTAAGTAAGATCGTTCCTTTTCTTAGATAAATGATGTCAAATATTCTTTCGTAGGGATCAAGAAAGCAATCAGTTCCACACCGGTTTTGGCGAAGCTAGATTTTGTGAAAGAATTTATGATATATACTAATGCCACAGAGGAAGTAGTTTCTGCTATCCTCCTTCAATGTGATGACCAAGATAATGAAAAACCAGTGGATTAAATGAGTCAAAGCTTGTCTAATGATGAGTTTAAATATTCTTTAATTGAAAAGCATGATTTCTCTCTTGTTAAAGATATTAAAATTTTTTGCTACTTCATCTTAGGTAAACATACACTGGTAAAAGTCCCTTTACCTGTTGTCAATTTCTTACTCTCATAGACTTATCTCTCAGTAAATCTTTCACAATGGCTTGTCAAGATTTAAGAGCATGATATAACCATAATGACTTCTAAAACTATCAAGGGACATGACTTATCCCTTCACTTAGCTCAGCATGCTGAAATGAGTCAAGAAATTGATGAACAAGATAGCTCTCTATCAACATTGTTTTACATTGACAATCAAATCCTTCCTATGTCTAAACATCCTTGGTATAAAAAAGTGGTTTACTACTTGAAAAATCAAAGATGTCCAAATAACTTAGACACTCATCAGAGAATAAGGCTCTGCCTCGAATATGCTAGATACGTCATTATAGGATATTTATTGTTTAGAAGATTTGTCGATGGTATGTTACTTCGATGTGTGAACAATGAGGAAGCACAACAATTATTGCAAGAGACTCATGGTTCTTCAAATTATGTTATCCATGTAGGAGGTCACTTTTTCGCTAAAACAACTTCTTTCAATATTATCAAGAAAGAGTATTATTGACCTTCAATCTTTCATGATTCTTATAATTTTTAGAGATCTTGGGACCAGGGATGATTTTAAGGATGGAAATTTATTTTAAAATGTAGAAACCTTGGCGAATAATAATAATCCTTCATATGTCAACTATAAATGTTTGGTGATATTTTTTAAAAAATATTCAAATTTCTAAGTATTTTATACATTTTTTTATAAATTTTTGGCGATTTTTAAGGTAAAATAATTTTATCCTATAGAATTTGGGAGAATCATTTTTAAAATAGCGAATCTCATTTTTGGGAAAACCATTGAAAATTAGCCCATGAGCGAAATTTATCCCCTGAAATCATCTATGCTTGCGACGAGTGCCAGAAATTTGTTGGGAAAGAACGTCTTTTTGATATGCCTTTACAACCTATCCTCCCTATCTTTCCTTTCTCAAAATGGGGTTTGGACTTTATTGGTCCTATTAATCCTCCATCCTCAGTAGGACAACTCTTTATCTTGACAACCATAGACTATTTTACAAAATGGACTGAAGTTGTCCTGCTTAAACATTCGCAGGATGAGTAGGTGACTTATTTTCTCGAAACTAATATTTTTTCCAGATTTGGACTTCCTTTGGGAATCATTACAGATAATGGTCCTGCCTTTATTTCTACTAAGTTGACCGAAGTTTTAGCTAAGTTGGGGGTTAAAAATTTTACCTCGTCGGCTTATTATCCCCAAGGTAATGGATAGGACGAATCTACCAACAAGAATCTAGTTAGAATTATCAAGAGGCTCATTGAAGATAAGCCTCGTCAATGGCACACTCTCCTCACTTACGCCCTTTTGGAAGATCACACTACCACCAAGGTGAGCACCAGTTGCACTCCTTTCCAGCTTGTTTATGGTCAAGAAGTCATTTTGCTTACTAAGTTGGAACTTTCCTCTCTAAGGTTAATGCTATAGGTCGAAGAATTAAATTCTTTTGATGTTTCTCAAAGAATGAATGCACTTTTTGCTTTAGAGGAGAAAATGACGTTTTCCTTGGATAATATAAAGAGAATACATCAAACCGTTAAAAGATATTTCAACAAGAGTGTCAAAGATGTCAAATTTAAAGTCAATGAGAAGGTATTGTTGTGGGATTCAGCTCATGCTGATAGAGGAAGGCATTCAAAGTTCCAAAAATTATGGATGGGTTCTTTTAAGATCACTTTTGTCCTGAGCGCAAATTCTTACATCCTAAAGGACTTACAAGAGTGGTTGTTTTCCTATAGCACTAACGATTCCCACTTAAAATATTACGTGGAACCAACTTGAAAAGTTTAACGCTATATGGAATGTTTTTCTGTATTATAGTAGTTTTAATTGCTTCAACTTTACATTTCTATTTTACATTTCTGTCCTTTCATATTTTTTTTTTTTTTAATTCTTCTTATTTCAATTCTACTTCGCATTTCTTCTATGACATTTCTTGCCTTTTATTCCTTTAAGGCTTCATTTCTTGTCAAACTAAAATGTTGGCTCATTTTTTTCACATCGACACCATTCTGCAAAGTATTGTTGATCAATAACAACCAAGTTACACAACTGTCATGATGTTCCTCTCGAAGCATCATTGAAATTGTTATCTGGTTCAACTGTTTTTTTATAAGATAGTTGGTTTTATCCCTCTTCTGCTTTCCTTTTCTTCCATCCATTTCAATATTCAAAAGAGAATATCATAAAAAAAATATCCTTAAAGTCAAGAACACTTTACTATGATTAATTGAATGATTATGCTTACAGGGATAAACCCCCTCATACTTAACACTTTCCATGAGTTATTCCAAAATTCCCAGTCATTTTTCCCTTAAATCCGCTCACTTCCCTCTATTGCATAATTATTTTGATGTATATCTTCTTGAGCTGATGTTACTGGTCTGCGAAACTAGACATTTTGAGTTCTTAATCTGTCATTTTCTCACTTTTTCGCTCAATACAAACCCCCTCATGATCCCAGATTCATTTTGCAAGCCTTGTTCATTAAAATTAAATTAAATGTTTGTATTACAACAATTAAGACATAACACAAAGATAGATGACAATTGATATGTTTTGTTTATTTTTGCATAGTCAATTGTTTAATGAATTGTTGAGCAGTAATCATGTTCTTACTCCCTTTCATTTTCTCACTTTTTCGCTCAATACAATCCCCTCAAGATATCCCTAGACCCTAATTCACCCCCTGCTCATTGACAATTATGAAATGAATTTTATGGATTGGATTGCATGGGTCTGATGTGATTGCTAAGCCAAACTTTGTTTCATAGTAAGTGAATGTCATGTATGGTGTATTTAAGAGGATAGTTGCTAATAATTGTTGCATACAGGATGATATTCTTCAGTAGAGGAAGTCATGGCCAAAATAATAGGGGCATAGGGAATTGGAAAAGAGGGCCTAAAAGGCCCATATTCTCAATACATTTTGATGCAGATCCTCAAGAGTTAAACCAACTTTTCCAATCTGGATTTTTCAATTGGATTGGATAAGGGGTAGTCAAACCTAAAATGGAGAGGCCTCCTTTCCATCCCCAACATGTCCCTAGTATCCCTATACCCCCTCATGTTTCTCTACAACTTGAAGTTCCTGAAAAATGATGGATGACAGAAGATTGTTCACCCAGTAGTCTCCCACCATTGTGGCTCGCCAAATTTGTCTCTACCTACTCCTCCTCCACCTGTTAACCCAAATTTCCATATTTACCTTGCACACTCACCTGTACAATATTCCAACATAAGCAAAAGACTCAAAATTGAAGCCCACCATATGCATGATAAAGGAAAAGTTGTTGCTGCCCCCTCTTCTCCTTCAAGTGATTTAGCCAAATCCGTTTCATCCCGCATGCACTTGAAAGATGTTTGTTCTCATGTCATCGGTGAGATTGGGCCTCAAGGCTCTACACAACCTAAGGCTAATTCATGAAAGTGAAAATGGGATAGCAACAACAAAGGAAAAATTGCCTCTCAAAGTGGAAAATACATTTTTTTATTATATGTTATTATTGTTTTATTGAAGACAGTGGACTCCTGAAGGTTTTGGACAACATGCTATTTTTGGATATTTTGGATATTATATGTTTGGATATGATTTGGAATATTATTTATATTTAATTTTCAAATTATGGAAATGATTATGGGAGCCACAAGGAGGGATGTGTCTGATTTATTGTCTAGTTATGTTTATTTTTGTTAAAGAAATTAAAGGGAGTCACAAGGGGTCCCACCTACTAGTTATTATTTATTAAAAGACCCTTATTATTATTATTATTATCATCATCATCATCATCATTATGATTATTATTATTATTATTATTATTATTATTATTATTATTATTATTATTAATTCTTCCCCTAAACTAAAAGTTAGTTGAGTTTTAGTTAACTTAACTAAATGAAGTGGTTGAACTACAACTAATTTGGAATGCATAAAATCCAAATGATAAGGAAGAACAAGGGGAGAATAGAAAGAGAAAGCATACTAAGGTTTTCTCTTGAGTTTTATTGAGATAGTTCAATTTTCATTTATTCTTCAATTCATCAAAGGCCTAATTCTCTTTTATGACAACATGATTCTATTGTAGACAACAAGTTTCAAAGCTGAATTACATCATTCAGACACTTGTTTTTAGAGGTGTTGATATATTTTTGATAGTCTGTGCAGACTTGTATGTTTATGAATTAAATTTCATGACTGATAAAGGATATTGTGTAGAGTCAAGTGGTCAGCAGTCTGTGGCAAATTGATCCAGATTTTAAAGTTCATTTTTTACTTTTTGTCAGAGTTGTTTTGTATGGTTTTCATCGGGGATATCTAAATTTGACCTTGGTCCATGCCCCCCACATGGAGTTTGTAAAGAGAACAATTATTTTGATTTATTGGAATGAAATAAAGCGATTTTTATTCTATCTCATCTATGTTTATATGTGACTTGGTATTTTTTCTTTTGACATCCACATTTTCTTTTGCAATTTGATCTATTCAGAAAATTGTATAAAAATGTTATATTTTTGCAACAATCTTTTATTAAAAAATCAGTCTAACCCCTTTTAATTAATACTTGTGTATTGGGAAACACGTTTTGAGGCTATAAACATAGGGTAACATTCCCAACTATCTTTCCTTAGCCAAGTAAGATCTGAAAATGCTTGAGTAAGATAATTTCATATCTTTTCTTCAACAGATATCAAGACACAATATATTGGGACAGGAAAAGGATTCTTTTATTCAAACTAAATATTAAAATATTACAACCTTCTTGTCGGTCATGCTCCACGAACCTGGTCTGGGCTTCCCTTACTAATGGTCCAAGCGCATCCTTCGATACTCGCCTCTCACAATCAACTACTCTCTTTAGGAAAAGGGAAGGGATTGCATAAAGAGAAGGGGCTAGAGGGGGAATGTTGAGGCCAAATCTCAGAAAGGGTTGCAAAAACTTGGGCAAGGAGGGAAAGGGATTTTGGCAGAGTTTCTCTATTCTAATGATTGATGTTGAAATGAGACCCCAAGGCCTCATTTTATATGATAAAAATATAGTTAATCTATTTGGGGACGAGCTACAAGGGGTAAAATGGTTGGGAAACCGACTATATCATGTAAAATCTATTGGAAGATTGATTGTTGTCATTGATGTCAACCCTAGTCATTGGTTTTGGACCGCAATATTGATGAAGGTATTTGGACATGAAGGACAATGTACATGTAGAAAAAAAACCCATGGATGGATAGTATACATCATGTTGTTTCTGGTGGTAGGTGGAATGTCATGTGGATCCTACCTTCAAGAATCAAAGAAGCTTCAATTAGTATGAAGGAAACTACAAAAGAGTAGATCATGAACTCATATGGACTACATCACAAAGAAGGTCACTTACTCCAAGGTATCAAAATTTCTTTCTTGGTCATTGTTATACTTGAAAAAAAATTGGACATAAGGAAATTAATTGTAGAATCAATGAAAGGAACAAATACGGAAGAAACATGAATGGTGTAAATAGAAGATATGGAAATAATCATGGATTTGAAAATAGAAGTTATAATTCATTTTCCCCATTGATGGACAAAAATATTGTATGCTACAAATGTAATTATCTTGGTCACAAAGCACGAGATTGTCCCTATGCCAACCACGGTATGGAGAAGGAAAGAGATTCCAAACAATGAAGATTGTCGAATAACATTGACCGCTGAAGAATGTAAAGAAGAAAATGAATGGTACATAGACAATGGATGTTCTTCACACATGACCGGGGATCAAGACAAATTCATCAGTTTGAAGAGAAAGGGTGGCAATGTTGCATTTGGAGATGACTCATCTGCCAAAATACTTGGAGAAGGTGTAGTAGAGATTGGAACCAAAAATGTAAAAGCAAATAATGTCCTATTGGTTTAATACTTGAAGCATAATTTACTCAGTGTTAGTAAAATGTGTGATCAAGGATACACTCTTACGTTTGGCTCTCGAAAATGTAAAATCAGAGAAAATAACTCAGGAAGATTGGTTGCAACTGAAAAAAGAAGATCGAACAACATATACATCCTAGACATGAAGAAGAGAGAGAAGACAAAAGCCACACACTGGGATTTCAATGAATAAAAAGTCCCAAAGACCAAAAATAAGGATGAAGTATTATTGAGTGCCACATGTTCAGGGGGGGCAGCCCCAAAGAAGAGAGTTACCTTTTGTCATTAGAATCAGGGCAACCCTACCCTTTTCCATTGATGTCAAAGGGGGAGAGAAATTGGGATCATGATGATAGGGGGAGTATGAGTGTTGCCATCAATGACAAAGGGGGAGATTGTTGGAATATTGGTTGTTGTCATTGATATCAACCCTAGTCATTGGTTTTGGATTGCGATATTGATGAAGGTATTTGGACATGAAGGACAATGTACATGCAGCAAAAAAACCCATGGATGGATAGTATACATCATGTTGTTTCCAGTGATAGGTGGCATGTCACGTGGATCCTCATTGTTGAGAACAAATGAATTTTTGAAGATGACAAAGTGAATTGAAGAAGGAAGTACAAGTAGGCCCTGAAGATAATTAAAGAAAAGAATTACAAAATAAGAAAGTGTCAGGTCAGCCCTAATGTTAAAAGGAAGTGACATAAATGGTATAAATGCATATCATTATACATTCATTTTATATACAAGTCGAATTTAAGAGGAAATCAGAAGTAAAGAAGGTCGGATTTCAAGGGAGGATGAAGTCTTTTGGTGATGTGTTCTAAGGTATGTTATTTACATGTCATCTTACCATTTTCACTATAAAATGTTTTCTAGAACGAGTCATATGGTGAAATTTATATGGTATTGATAATACATATCAAGGTATCTGTGGTAAAATTTTCAACTCTTTATACACTATAATTAAGGAGATACACTCTGTGGAAGATAAGGTTTTTTACCAGTCCTGAAGCTAGTCAATAAACAGGTGTTCCGGGTAAAACAGTCATAACGTATTCATAGAGAATCAAAATGAAGTGGGACCAATTTCATTGGAAATATTATGGACTTTGGTTTCATGTGTGCAAGTTTCAGAATTTGATGTTAAATATTGAGCGCGGGGCATTCTGTACAAGTTTGCTCTCCTGAATAAACCAGAATTGAGTAAAGTTTACCATTCTTTCTATAACTTCTTTTTGGGGAGGATTCAAGGAGTGAAACTTGGAGGAGTTTCAGAAAATACATTGAGTAATATCATCTATAGGATCAAATTATTCCAAGAATTGAAGAATTATAGAAGTTGAAGAAGTCTCAGGAAGCATTATCATGCTCTATGTGATGGTTGGTTGATGGTGATGATTTAATGTAAAGTTTTATTATATCTCATATATTCTTGGGTGGAAGGAAGGTGCAAGTATGGAGAGGTCAACCCTCTCTTGATATTGGAGGATTGTATCTTCCTCTTGGAGGTTTATCCCTCCCTTTATATTTGGAATTTGTAGCTACCTTTGGAAGTCATTACTTCCCTTGAACAATAACTATTGATTATTTATCATATATTGTGCATGGTGTATTGTGGTGTATTGGTGTAACTCTTATACTATTGTTCATTTCTCATTGGATATAATTGAATGGTTTAAGTATAAGTTGAAAAGGTTTTTAAATTGTACTTGATATTGATTCACCCCCCTCTCAATATCAACAAAATCTACCAAATTCCTTACAACATCTTATTTTTTGCAACTTTTGGAGATAAACACAGGTTGTTTAGAATGTAGCTTGTGTATGTACTCGGTCTGTCTACTCTGCAGATAGCATGTTTACGTAGACAATAGTGCATCAAGGCACGTACTTTCTCCAAAAAAGGGTTTTTTAAGAGAGAGTATCAACAATAGTTTGGAAAATTGTGCAAGTAGAAGGGCCAAAGCCATGTATGCATAGGTAGAGCACTTTTGGGTTATAACATGGAGGTTCTCGATGGAAAGGCACTAGGAAAGGTATGGATGATCCTGGCAGCGTCGGTGGCTTTCAATATATTGAAATAAAATATAACGAGGGAACTAATGGATGCATTGGTTAAATTGTTTGAAAAATCCTCAGTGTCCAATAAGGTATTTCTAATGAAGAGATTATTTAATATGAACATTTCAGAAGGTGGGTTTGTTGCAGATCATTTAAATGAATTTAATGTGGTTAGTAATCAACTAAGTTTTGTAAAAATGGACTTTGACGATGAGGTCAAGGCTCTTCTAATATTGTGGTCATTGCCAGAAAGATGGAACGACTTGGTCATGGTTGTAAGTAACTCTGTCTCTGGTTCAAACACTCTAAAATTTGATGATGATGATGATGATGATGATGATGTTATCCTTAGTGAGGAAATGCAACGAAAAATCATAGGTGATACATTAGGTAATGTGTTAAACATAGAGAACAGGGGAAGGCAAAAGGATAGAGCAAAGGGATCAGGGAATCGTGGGAATTCTAGGAAGGGTAGATTCAAATCCAGACTAGGAAACTGGAATTGTGGGAAGAAAGTACATATGAAGAAAGACTACAGAGCTCCAAAAAAACAAAGAGATGGATAATAGGAGAAAAATCAAGAAGAAAATGTAATAGGTGATGTGTTACATGATGCTTTGATTCTTTCGGTAGATAATATTTCTGAGTCTTGGATAGTAGATTCATGGGATTTATTTCATGCCACATCCCATAGGAAACATTTCCTAGATTATGTTCAAGGTGATTTTGGACAGGTTCATTTAGCAGATGATGAACCATGCAAAATTGTTGGAATGGGAAATGTAAAAATAAAGAAAAGGAAAGAAAACCAATGGTTTTTGAAAGAGGTAAGACATGTTCCAGATCTAAGGAAAAATATAATTTCAAAAGGGTAGTTGGAAAGTGAAGGATGTATATCCATATTTACAGATAAGGTGTGGAAGGTCACCAAAGGATCACTGGTGATAAAAAAAGAAGAGAAGGTAGGTACATTGTATTTATGTACGGGTAATATTGACTCTTCTATCTCTTTAGCTTATGTTAGCACTTTGTAAATTTTGTCCGACTGATAGAAAAATGACAGAGGTAATTGTTTCAACTAGCTTTAGAGTTGGACACTAGCTGAACTGAAACGTTTCAGTTTCTAAACCCGATTATAATAATTTTAACTGGCAATCTTGGTATGTGAACAGATTTACAATGATTAATAAAAAACGCTTCATAAAATAATGATCGATTTCTATGACTGCTTGACTTCTGTCTTCGCTATATGTATTTTTTTGGTCCTCTGTCAGACTCGCAAATTTGGTGACACTTGGAGGATATTTGTTGGTTCCCTAAAAACTGCATTTTGTCTTTCCTAGCTGCACTATCTCTTTCCACTGCAAGTCAGAAGGGATCTCGTAGTCCATCATTTATTTTATCAGAATATCCAGGTCAATGCAAGAGTCATAATTCATGGTTGGTAGTCCTATCTTCACTATCTTGAACTGATTCAGGATCTCAAAATCTATGGTCAAATACTCCACCAGGTTTGTCCCCTTCAAGTTTTCATCCAGGCTTTCAAACTTGGAGTGATCCATTCTACATTGGGTGAGCTGAGAGTTGTACTCCTCCTGATCATACAATTTCCCTTTTCCATCCCAAAATGGTGGGAGGATTTTGACAAACAACTCTTCAAACAGATCTTTGAATTCATGTATGCTCTGCTCCATCTACTGTTGGAAGATTGATTGTTGTCATTGATGTCAACCCCAGTCATGGGTTTTGGACCGCAAGATTGATAAAGGTATTTGGACATGAAGGAAAATGCACATGCATATACAAAACCCATGAATAGATCGTATACATCATGTTGTTTCCGGTGGTATGTGGCACGTCACATGGATCCTCATGGTTGAGGAGAAATGAATTTTTGAAGATGACAAAGTGAATTGAAAAAGGAAGTACATGTA
>ML788612.1:6077-19234 GCA_009831015.1 Picea engelmannii
ATTACCTCGTTCTCAAATTGATGAATTCCTGCTTTGGAAAATAGGCTGAGGACCTTTACTGCTACATCGTTTCCTTCTGGAAGTGTACCAAAGAACACAGATCCAAAACCTCCCTGCCCAATCTTCCTATTAAAGTTTTGTGTGGCTTTCACCATCTCTTCCCAAGTAAATGCACGAGACTTTGTTGGATTTAGCACCATAACCATCGAACAATCTACACCATTCAAATTTACGCAATATAAAAGCACAATTTTCTGTAGTTTCATAGGGGAGTATAAAAGCACAGTTTTACAGCCAGGATGTCTCATATTCAAATATTTCCACTAAAATTCAATTTATTTCCTCATTAAAATATATTTCCTCATACTAAAATATTTCAACTAAAATTCCAGCTATTTCCTGACCTTCCTTAAAACGTCGTTTTGCTCTGAATTTCTTCCAATACACGGCAATAGCCACCGTCAACGCTAAAGCGATTACTAAAGCTCCGCATATCGTTATAATAAGGACAACCCTCACTTTCTCCTTTCTTGAATTATACACAACACATTCCCCCTTATGCATACAGAGGTAGCGGTTCCCAGAGTAACTGAGACACATAACAGTAAATATATAGCCTTAACTTCAATGAGCTTATGAACATATATCCCGGGGTAAAGATTATACAGACTTTCAATAGCTACTGTATTGAAATTATCTGGATTCTGTAGCATTCCTTGAAATACATAAATAAAAAATAAAATACTACATTACTTGAGTTTTAAGGAAGGATTGTTGAGAAGTTGTGTGGGAATTACACCGCTGAAATTATTGTTCTCTATAAACCTGTGACATGCATAATAAGGATTGTTATACGATATTTTCATTTAATTACTTTTAATATTCAAAAAGAGCTGACAAAAATGGGGGAGATAGACGTACAACTCTTTAAGATTTTTGAGTTCAGATAGCCAGTCTGGAACACTACCTCTCAGGTTGTTGTTTTGTACATGCCTGGACAACAATGAAACGGAATAGATGCAATTTTCTTTGTAAAATGACATCTATCTTGTTTTTCTGAAATGCAAGCCTAAATGACCCAAAAAGTGAGAAGCACTTACAGTCTCTCCAACATAGTTAAACTGGAGAAATTTGGCAAGGGACCGCTCAGCTGATTATTGTCAAGTGTCCTGCCAATTTTCAACACCAAAGGATGAATGCGGCTTCCAGCATAATATTCAAAGGAAAAACTCTGTTTCTATTTCACATGATCTTGGGTTAAGACTTATGAACCGCTGATAGTCTCCACACATTATTAACAATGTTCGTCAGTATTTCAAGGACAGAGAGACAATCTATAATGGCCATTATTTATTGTATTCTGGAGAGGGTTAGACAAGGGATACACAGAAAGTAGAACTCTGCTTACAGGTTAATCAACGCATTCAATCGTCCAATATCCTCGGGTACAGATCCAGAAAGATTCCTTCCAGAAAAATTGCTAGCAACGAGAGGATTATCATAAGGGGTTAAAATTTCTCTCAATTTCAATTATAAATACTCGTAGTAAACACAACAACGTGTTAAACTTACATTTCCGAAATTCTAAATGGCGAAGCGCTGTAATTACAATGAATTCCTTGCCACGCGATACCAAAGCAAGGATCAGAAATCCAATTTTTGATGTCAAACCTCTTTTTGATACCTTGAAGAGCTTCAACTGCATTTTAGGAACTGCTTGGTTAGACGTTGAATTATAGTACCACTAGTTTAAGTACGATAAATTTAGTAAGACACTTACTATCTTGTGAATTCGTTGGCTGTTCTGTATCATACACGGAGTAGTACTCAAAAGCGTTGATTATAGGACGACTAGTAGAGTCAGTGGCCTTCACGAGGTGAAAACTGAAGTGAGCTGTTTCATTGGATATGAATGGTAGCTGCAGGGTAGAATAATTCCTTATCATAGTAATGGTTCCAAACCTTTTTTCCCCATTTATGGTAACGTAAAAAGATCTTGATGTATTCAGCGTCTCTATCTCAGCAAAATATAACAGAAGTAATGATCTACTCAAAGCGTCTGTTGATAGCGAGAATTCATAGTCGTCCACATTCATAACCCACGCCGTTTGCATGACAGCAGATGGAGGAAGGTTTTTGGTATCGTTTGATGAAATGGGCTCTGTTAAAAATACAGACCTTACCCGACTTGAATCATCAGTATCTGAATATGGTTTCCAGATACGGTCAAAGTTGTCTTTAGGATACCTGTTTAATTCACCATACAGAGCTATTCAGCTTAGTCCTCAAGAAAAAATATCACAATTTTACACAATGCATCAAACTTATTTTGGGCATATTTAGCATCGGTGTGAAAGGTTTCCTTAAATCCCCTAAGAAGTGAGATATAACAGACATCTAAATACTTTTACTTCAATATTATGGGAAAAAGGATTGCAACGGATGTCAAAAATTTAGTCCTTTCTTACACTTAAGAGCCTGAAACATATGAAATTCAGAATGCTCACCTTAGCTTTGAATTTCCACCAACATCATTCCTTGAATTTAAAATCAACATTGTTCCTGGCTTTGCCTGGACATACATGCCATTTTGGAGGGCTCTCAACTCGATAGCGTTAATAAAGGGATCATCAGAGTCGAAGTGCCTGATCAGGCAAATATGCAGCACTTTCCCAGAGCTAACATAGACTCCTTCATGAATAAATGGATCTTGCATACCATCCAGTTCTCTCAGACTTTTAAAATAGAACATATCCAGTGTTTCGATCGTTACAGAAAAGCTGGGGTATTTGTCGAATCTACTATAATTCCCAAAAGTAAACCATAGTCTTACGAGGTAATGCACATTGGGGTTTACAGGCAACTGATAGCAAGACTTGTTCAGAGGGTTTGGGAAAAAGCGTACTCTTTGCAAGTAGGATGGTAAGGTTGCGCTGCCCGTGGCTTTTGTCTCGCCCGTGTTGATGTACTTACTATCAGTGACCCATGTTATATTGTTCTCATCGGTGTGATCTGTTTTCCCTCCGCAATCGATACTTAAAAATCCTGCTACCCAAAATTTAGGTGATAAAATAATATATCATTAACCGCAGAATAATATAAACACCAAATAAGCCATGAGCAGTTCAAGAACAAAGTTAAAGGGAAAATATAATCTAAAATCACCTGGTTGAGCAATAACATGAACAGCCAATAAACGCACCAGCACGCTGATGACGATCCAAACGGCCCATTTGCTATAACCGATGTTTTCCATCGTTGCACCAATTTTTAAGAAGTCGCGCTTTACTGTCAGATCGAAGGGAAGAAATTAAGCAGATCGAAACACCGGACGCATAGCTGCAAATTCTTTGAAGGGGCGTTGGCTAAACGCTATATTTTTTGGGTTTTTTTGGCCCGGAATCTGGTGATGTAAATTTGGACAAAATCGTTTCTGGATTCAGTATGTTGGAAAAACTCTGGGACACTTGGATTATACAAACTTAGCCACTCCACTCAAATCAGATCCAACCATTCCTCACCGGATTTTGGTCAAAAACAAAAAGTCGTCGAAAAACAGCCAAAAAGTAGAACGACTACTTCTAAACATTCTACAAAATGACTTTTCTGGATGATATTTTCCAAAAATATTTATTGGAAATGAGAATCAGATTTAAATGATTATTTCTATATAATTTAAGTATTCCATAATTTTTCAATATACTAAATCCATTTCAAAATTTAAAAATAGATTTTAAATAACAAAAAATAATAAATTTATATTAAACAATTTAAATAGAAAAATTAAACTACACCTGAAAATAAATAAATAAACCTAAGACTATGTCCCACCATTCACTGGGCATACGGACTCCAATAATGGTTTTTGGAAATCGACTCCGTGATTCGGATGAAAAAATGTCTTTTTAATCACTAATTTTCCTATTAACAAATGACAAACTGTCAACCGTTCGTAAAGAAATTTTATTTTATTTATAAAACATAAAAATTAATCGAATAAGGGGTTAACCGTGCTTAATCAAGTTTTGGCGCGAAATCTCTCAAATTTGCACTTCTATCAGCGCAGATCTATTGGACTCTTGAAAACTCATATCTATGATTTCGATATTAAGAAATCTATGATTTCGATATTAAGAATTTCAGATGAAAAATCATTGGATTTTGATCTTCATAATCTCTTTTTTCGTTCTTTTGGTTTACAGGGAAATGGGTTAAATAGTTGGTCAATTATTATGTTGAAAGGCGTACACTTATTGGTAATGGGCACATTTAATAGGTGTTTAGTGCTTAATAAGTTTTTTATGGACAAGATTAAATATGGCTAGAATATTCTTTTGTCGTCACACAAAATAAATTCACTTAACGATCCATTATAGAGAGAATTGGAACAACTCTTCATAATGTGTGTTAATTTCTTTTGGTATTTCCTGAAATGCCAAGCTGAATGGATCGATCCATTATTGAGGGTATTGGAACGACTCTTTATGGTGCATGCATCCTTCACAATGCGTGCGAATTCCTTTTGGTATACAAGAGAAATGTAGCCCAACGATTTAGTTTCTTTACAGGGGTCTTCAGTTTTCGTAAGAGTAATAAATTCTTTCACTTAACGATCCATTACAAAGAGCATTGAAACGACTCTTCATAATGCGTGCTAATTTCTTTTGGTTTTCCTAAAATGCCAGGCGGAATGGATCGATCCATTACTGAGGGTATTGTAACGACTCTTTATGGTGCATGCATCCTTCACAGTGCGTGCGGATTCCTTTTGCTATTTCATGAAAGAAGCACAAGAGTTCCTATTTCCAAGAAAGTTGAGCACATGAGAACAATCGATACCCAATATTTATTTAAACGGAGAAGATGTAGTCACTGGTTGGGCTTAGGGGAGAGCAGGTTCTGAAGGTATTGTCGGACATTCTGAAGGTATTGTCGGACGATTTACTGCATTCAGATCCTCCATTGGCACATAAGGAATTGATCAAGGTAAGCACCGATGTAGTTGCAGTGAAGAACACTGAGAATAATAGTATTCAAAAAATCTCTCAATTGAACTACAAATCTCAGCTTTTTATTTTAGCAGAAAAATAATATGAAATTTGAACGAAGGAGCTCAGGATTCAAGTTCGTTTGTGGCAGTTGCAATAGAATTTTGGAAATGCTTAATGAAATACTGTAAGAGAACTAGCCCGTTCATTTTCAAGTGCTTGCAGAAGGAAGAGGTAATGCTAAAGAAGACTTCCATAATGGTTTCGAGGAATACCCATTCATGGCATTGGAGGCATTTCATTCTTGTTTAAACAAGATGATATGAATAACGCCGATGAATGATGCCTTTAGGCGTATATCAACCACATTTTTAAATGTGGTTATGCTAGTCTTATGTTTATTAAAAATATGTTAAATATATTTTAAAATAAAAAAAATATATTAAATATAATTTGTGGATATATTAAAGTTTATTTAAATTTTACTTTATTTATAAAATATAAAAATTAAAATATATATTGTTTATGTTTTATTGAGTATGTGAAGTTGAGATGTTATTATCCATTTTATTAAGTCTATGATACGCTTGCGTTATTTACTGGTCGTCCAAGTGGAGTGACACTTTTGAGAGTGGTTAAAGATTTTTTTAAGAATAAATGCCCTCACATAACTATTTAGAAGAAGAAACCCGAGTGGCAAGGCAAAATAGTTTTATCAATTGTTCATCATTTAGCCTAGGAGTGACTTCATTGTCGAGGGAAAAGAGTTGTTTCAATTTTAAATATCCCGCATATAACACTTATATAATTAGCAATTATATTTGGAAGTTAGCAATTATATTTGGAAGTGTAAAAGGTACGCTCTATCATGTATAAAAGGTAGGATAAAAAAAAATTTAAATACACTTATAGTAAGGATCGGTGAAAATGCATCTTCGTTTAATAGAAGAAGTGAGGTACAATTGTTAAGTTAAGAAATTCGTTTAATAGAAGAAGTGAGGTACAATAGCTAAGTTAAGAACTACTTACAGCAAAATCTATAGATAGACATTTTGGAAAAGATATATGTATGGGTTCTGCGGCTAGGGTTTTATTAGTGGCATTTTAGAAACTTTTAGGGAGAAGGGCGAGTGCGGGTGAGAGCCTCTACAACTTGTATTGAGGAAAGTTGAGCGGTGAGGAAAGGCGAGCGACGGCAGCGAGCGAGACTCTGCAGTGAGATGGGCGAGCTTGGGCTCTGCGACGAAAAGGGCAAGCGAGAGGACATGGGCGAGTGGGGCCCTGTGGCGAGAAGGGTGAGCGAGAACTCGGGCGGGGGTTGCAAGGTGGTCGACAGAGTGAGCTTCTTCATGGGCGAGAAGTGCTTCAAGGCAGTTTGGCGGCTCCAGAGGGTTCGGTGGCTTGGGCATGTGCCTCTTCATGGTGAGTGGGGCTACAAATCGACCGACGGCTACGGCAAAACCTCAACGGTGTTTATGCTCTCTCTTCGAGCACACATTTTCGGTTGCGCGTTGGTGACCATGTTGCGTCGGGGGGTTTCGTTTTCTGCAGTTTTGCTTCCTTTCGTTGTGGTCCTCTCTCCTTGGCAAGAAGAGGTCTGGACCAGAGCTTTGAGGTCTTCACTGGGGTCGTGCGGTGTTTTTAGTAAACACTTTGAGGTCCTTTGGAGGCGTGCGGTGTTTGGTTAGCACTTTGAGGTCCTTTGGGAGCGAGCAACTTGTAATTTATTTTTCAAATCCTTTTTTGCAGCCTGCGTGTTGGTTTTCATCTCTGTTAATTTTCTGGTTCTATTGGGACAGTGGTAGAATATGTTTTTTAGAACATGATATATGTACTAGAACTGCGTTGAACAACATTTGTATACCTTGTCAAGAGAACAAAATATATACCAATATAATAAGCAATTTTCTGTAGAAAAAAAAAAGATACACTCACATAATACAATAACGATAATGATGAAGATAAGGGCACACGTAATCTTAAATGTTAAGAACCATTTCACATGGAGCATATTCCTAAATAATAATACCATAGTTTATTTATAGTTGTAGTCATTTGACATGGAGCATATTCCTAAATATTAATACAATAGTTTAGTTATAGTTGTAATCATTTCACATGGCGCATATTCCTGAATAGTAATACCATAGTTTAGTTATAGTTGTAATCATTGTATTTTGGTTGTTGTTAATCTCAGTATGCTTTGTCGTATGTTTTCTTGGGAAGGCCAGTATGGAGACAATAAATTGTGTTAAAAGCTTTTAATCTTGTAATATCATGGCCCCATAGTTTGTTTTGTATCCCTCCTCCAAAGAGCTATACAAAACCACGTTAATTTCATTAAATGGATTCAATAAGTCCTAAGTTATTAAAAAATTATTTCAATTGTTGTTAATTGAATATATCTTGATTTATTGCATAAACAAATTATTTCATTTGAATATATCTTGATTTGTTGGGAGCATTAAAAGCCTTGGTAACTTCTATCATCTCCACCTAGATTGTGTGTTCTTTTCCTTAAAGAATATTCTCTTGAATGCTTCTTCCAAATAGGGTGGGCATCTGACCTACCAAAGTTATGTGTTTTCTAAGAGTCCTCATATTGAACGTCGTGATGTCATTGTGATTTGTTCTCACCGGGCCTTTTAGTGGATCATATAATCTCATCCTCTACGTTTATGTAGCTCTCTAGTGCAGATGACAAACATAGGTTTCACTGCATCAAATCCTTTAGTGATGTCATTACTTGTGCTTAAAGCATGGACTATCATACTTAAAAGCAACTTTATGAGGTTGGGACCAATACATGGGAGTGGAAAAGGACATCCAAGACTTTTATAATTCAATCCATATGATCCGGATTATTTTTGGCACGAAATGAGATCGGAGATATAATAAAGAAATGCACAGAGATATCACAGGTATTCAATAATATAACAGAATGTATCAGAGATGCAACCATAAACACAGATATACAGTAATACACAATTTCTATTAATGAAAGAAATGTACAGAGATTGTAAAAATACAGAGTGAAAGACTCGCTAGAATGGTGGCAGCTTATCTCTGAGAAGAGATGTGACGGCTACTCGCATTCGCAAGAAGATGATTACAATGAGGCTCTGAATGACTTTTTACAATAAACGGGAATGCCAAAATTCCTAGACATCCAAAAACCTAACCCTAGGAGATGAAGTGCCAAAAGTCATGTGGGCCCCGTTTGGGTAAGTGAGTACATCAACTTCCTGGGGTCGTAACTTTTGCATACGATCTCCGTTTTAGGCGTGTGATAGCTCGTTGGAAAGGTATCATCGAGGAGATTCATTTTGGGGGCTTAATCATTCATTTTACTATCATTGAGAAACTCTATCTCGAAAAACCTTCATTTGGACCCTCAAAATGGCCTCGGAAGTTAAAAACTGCTAAAAATAGTAAATTGCCAAAATTGCCAGAAAACTGTTTTGAACCATTTGGAAAAGGTGGGTGGCCACCGATATCCACCTGGATCACCATAACCACCTGCAAATCATGGTTGGGTTGGGAGAAAACTCATACGAGCTTCCCAAGGAGTGGCACACTTATTCAACAAAGGTGACAAAGTTTAAACCAATAGTTGAAGAGGAGGAGACAGAGAAAACAATTTTGTTCAAAAAAGGATCAAAATACCCAATGTCAATCAAATTCACTATATTCAACTTAAAACAAACACCATTTATCGGATTCATATGAAAATTTCTAAAATAAAGATATTTTAATATGATACTTAAAATATAATTCTCTTCTAATGGAATTATTAAATTAAGGATACTTCAAATTTTAAGTTGTTGTTATCTTTGAATTCAACTACCTTGAGACTACCCATTAATGGAAATGGGTTACTTAAGGAAACTTACAATTAAACATCAGAGACTCGTATTCTAGGTTGGATAAAGTATAACTTTGACATGGTTGCAAAAGGTAATATAAGCCCAACAAGGGTGGTAACAATTTTCAAGTTCGATGCTTGCTCAAATGGAACTATAGCGTTGAGAAAAGGATAAATAGATGGTGGAAAGATTATTACGATCTTGAAAATAATTGAAAATCAGTTGACCTTTGGATATGGGATAAGGAAAAATTTCTCTCTAAGACTCTCATCACTCCTATTAGATTATATGGATGTGAAATTTGGGGATGCAGTACCTCTAGAGAAACATGGAGAAAGATAGAGAAGATCCAAAAGAATTTTGTAACTTATATTCCCAAAATTAAAGGAAATACACCATATCATATCCTCCTCATAGAAGTAATCCTTTCCTCCATTGAGAGAATGACTATGACTAGGTACCTAATTTACCAAAACAAGACAAACAACATGGAAGACAAGAGGCTTCCCAAAATGATATATCCAAGGCTTGGAATCATTGGGAAATAAAGGAAGAGGTCATCTTGCAAAATAGCAATAATATTAAAAATATTATTACATTTAAGTTTAAGGAGAAATTGTGGTGTGATAAAGAATTAGAGGATGAAAGAAAATTAATATACTATAAGGAGGTGATCGACTCTAATCTAGAAGATCAAAAGTATCTCTCGGTTTTAACTAGCGTAAAGAAGAAAATCAACAATGTTAAAATAAGAACAAACTCTCACAAGCTCCATAGTGAAATTGGAAAATTCTCAAAATGTCGCGGGTTGAAAGAATCTGCCATCTTTGTGAAACTAAGAGGGTTTAATATGAAAATAACTTTCTCTTAGAATGTCTTGCATATACCCAAATTAGATCACAATTTCAAAATATTTGTCACAATACCAACCTTCCTAACCTTCTAACTCATCAAAACTATGGTGATGTTAGAACGCTTATCTTCATGTTTTTCAAGCATAGAAACAAAATTCTAAAGAAAACCAAGTAATTACTTACCATTATATAAACCATATTTGGTCTCAATGGAATTAACCACCACCACCACCATCATCACCATCATCATCATCATCATCATCAATCAATTAAGTAGTACCATCACCATAGTTACATTTGAAAAAAAATCACTAAAATTAAATGTAAATTCATAGACCACTATGGGGTCTCATCCCTTTTGGACTCTTGTTGTCCATTGTCACTTACAACTGTAAAATTGTGAACATACAAACCCCTACGTCGCTCTTAAACCAATATTCATGTACATGAGTTCAACTCTCCATATTTTGACCTATCCCATTATTTCTAGATATTCATTCCTAGCATATAAATTGAACTCTACTTGGCATGTCTTGTTGATCAAAGTTACCAATACTTTGGGAGGCTACAAGGTGCAAGGTTACAACACTAGGTTGTTATGGGTTCATTATGTGAACTATTGAATGAAACATTGCACTTGTACTTAAACTATTTGATAAAATGCCTCAATGATCACTAGGTTGATTTTGTCAAGTTGGATGCTCATAATGATGAACTAATGGTTAAGATTCATAAGCTAGACTAGGACTAAGCCTATGGGCTTGTTATGGAATGAATTTGCTAGGATTCAAAGAGTTCAATGTTAAAATCTCATAGAGTGCATTAAACACGTATCTTACTAATGATATTTCAGTATTCAAATCCATTGGGTCTACAAGTTTGTTTCTTTTGAGAAGGCCTGACTATGATCATGTCATCGAATGTGAATGAAGTTGTGGAGAATTAATAAGGCTTAGGTTCCAATTCATGAAATAATGTAAAACTGTAGGTTTTTTATATCGTTTGGGTTTTCAAACCTCATGGAATGCAAATTATTGTATATTTTTAATGGGAAATTCACCCTTAAGAATTCAATGGGAAGCAATGAGAGTGTTCTTGTAGCTACAAGAGAGGTGAAGGGTTTACTTCCATCTAGTGAAATTTTCTAAAAACCAAGGAAATTGAAAATTTTCACTAAGTACTCCATAAAACTATTGATTAACAGAAATGTTACCTTGAGGTTGCAATAAAACCATTCATTGGAATGACCTTGGATTTGGTTATCAAAAAATATTAGGGATAATGGAGAAATCCAATCATCGATGGAATAATTTCAGATGATATATGCTACTGGAAAATTATGCAAAGTAACTAAGTGTAAAACACTTGGAAAGCAATCACTGAAAATATCCATTAATAGTAACCATTGGAAACATGTTGAATGTGTAGGAGACATAAGTTTTTGAAGAAATCAATTCCAAGTGATTTTCAATGGGAAAAGTTTTTTGTGAGAGTTCATGAAATGAGTAAGTGTAATACACTTATAATTGGAAAGAAATCATTGAAAAGATCCATTAATAGTAACCATTGGAACCATGTTGAATATGTAGGAGACATAAGTTTTTGAAGAGATGAATGCCAAGTCATTTTCGATGAGAAAAGTTCTTTGTAAGAGTTCATGAAATGACTAAGTGTAATACACTTATAAAAGGACCATCAAAAGAATATGATTGGAAGATACTATGTGTGCATGAGACAAATACTTTTGGTGAAACAAGGGCAATGATTCCTATGTGAAATGCTTAAAGGATAAGAGAAAAATGGCTAAGTCTCGATTTTCATGAAAACATTCTAGATAGTCATTAGAATGATCCTTGTGCTAGGCATCATGAAGTGGTGGAAGTAGTGAAAACATATGGTTGATATGAATATGTATGATGGAAAGACCTCTACAAAGACTTGGTAAAATGTATAAATTTAAACGCACTTGGAAGATAGGAATAAAATGTATTCATTGGAAATGATTGTCAGGGAGTGGCCATCATAAGTAAGTTGAACAATGTGTGTGAGACATAGGTTTCCAATGGGAAGAAACCAAGCAATATCTAATGGGAAAGGTTCTTGTCTGTAAAAAAATGGCTATGTGTTAAAGCACTTGGAAACTAGCCATTGGAAAGGACCATTGTAGGCAGTCATTGGGATTGTAATTTTAAGCATGCTTGAGACAAAAAAATATGATAAGAGAAGACACAATGATTTTTTGTGCGGAATGTCTATGGGAAAATTCTCTTCTAAAATTGAAAACTTGACTAAGTTTCTAGTGTTTAGAACATAGTCATTGGATGGTCATTGGAAAATAATCATTGGAAATTTCTAGAAATAGTCATTGGAATTTTCTTTGAGATAGTCATTATAAAATAGGTATCAAGAATTTTTGTACTACATGATATAGTGAAATTATGATGGAGAAAAAGGATAAGTTGTTTCTAATTGATGATTTCCAACAAAAATCTAAAAACTCTAACCAAGTGTCCAAAGTTCAAAACTCGTCATTGTAGAAACATGGATATGATAGTCATTGGGACTATTAACTGAAAGTCAATTATAGGGACTATCATTGGGACAACCATTGATCTCGTCATTAGAAATGGTAATAGAATGAAGCTAGAGTGTAATTCATTGGGAAATTCAAGATCATGTGAAATATGAGAACTTTGATGAAGGCTTTTGAGAGAAAACCCAACGAAGTAAAACAATTATCAAGATGGTGCTCAACTAGTCATCGGGATGAATGACATGAGTGAGAAAATTTATATAATATACTGTTAATAGAATGATGTTGCCTAGAACCATCCGATAACTGTAAAGAAGGTTCAAGGAGAAGGCATTTGGAGCTAGAAGTAGAGGAACTTGATATAGAGAGAACCAAAATATTATTTTGACCATAATGTGAGCATTAAGATTCACATGGAGATAAATTTTCATGTTCAAGTTTGCAATGTGTAACAACCATGTTTCCCCGAGCTTGTAAATTAATCATGATTGATGATTTCCATATGATGACACATAGACACTGTAATTAAATTAGTGTTGATTCAACATGCCAATCAACTGACTGTGGGGTGAAGCCTTGAGTATTGTCCATGATACCACTAGAAGAAAGAGTGAGGAAACCTAGAGAGGAGAATAATTATGCTAAGATGACCCAAGCCTCCTTGCTGAAATATATAATTTGGAAATGATAAGTCATTTTCCATAACTCTGGTTCCAAGGTCGAATCAATCAATGAGGAAATACTAGTGGTTTAAAAACCAACCACCCCCATGAATACAGACCTGGGAAATCTAGCCAGGACAACATAGGCTACCAGCTAAAGGTACAACAAAGTATTAATTCTGCAGTCCAAATTGACCCATGAGTTCCTTCTGACGGAAGGAAGAGGACAAGTCAAGAACCTTCCTGTGGAAAAA
>ML788612.1:19800-36962 GCA_009831015.1 Picea engelmannii
GGGAGGTCTGTGGAAGGAAGGAGAAGAGAGTGTTGGTTAGAAAACCACATGCAAAGAGAGAAACCCAAAAGAAAACTGAGAGGGTGTGAACCCACGTAGGAAAGAAATATGTGAGTCTTAGAGGAAAGATCTAGTTGCAGGACTCATTTGGGAGTCTAGGAACCCAACCTAAGAGGAGAAGGATGTAATCTTGATGTTGGGAGGGAATATGATAAACCTTGATGGGCCTAAGCTAGGTGGGGGTGAGGATATCCTTACCAAGAGTTGTGTGAAGGAGAGTAACCTTCACATACTAGTCTCCTTGAGAATCTGAGAGAGAGAGATTCCTTGGTGGTATCATGGCTTGGCATAGAGGTGGCCTACTGCCGAAGTGACTGAGCATGCAAAGCCTATGGTTGGGTGGAAAGGAAAACACCCACAGTCAATTGGTTGGACACCAATTGCAACAGATAAGTCTTCTTACACCTTGTGTATGGAGTATAATGAGGGGTTGGTGCCTGTAATTGTATACCTCGAGATGTAATCTTGTTTGATGACTAGACTAATGGTTTATTTGCATGTCTGTGTATTGAGTAATGGTGGAAATGTCTGAATAGTTTCATCATGTAAATGCTTTCATGGATGGATATGCCTGCTTAACTGAAATGTATCCTTATAGTATATTCAATCCTTTGGGTTGTAAAATGTGTATTTGGCATGATTATGTAACTAACAAGTCATATTGATTAAGTATGTTTGTCTTCCCTGGTAATATGATGGACCCATGTAGCCTAGTGAGAAGACTTAACACCGAGTGTATCCCTGCTAGAATTCCAAGCCCTGGAATGGTCATAAGGTACCATGACATAGGCATTGGGATGCCTTAGTGCTTGAAGGAAGTCTTTGTATAATCAAACGACCTTGAGCCCTGTATTAGTCCTTGTAATGAAACAAAAAGGATTGTAGGACACAAAATCCTTTCCAAGTGATAAATGGAAATTCCTTATAGGTTTGCAAAGCAAGAAGAGAGCAAAGAAGGCCAGGTATACCTTGGTAATAACTTAGAAGAAATTTTGAAATTGTGAAGTCCTTAATCGGACTGGTGTCCTGAGAACACCCCTTTTTGAGCTAGAACAAATTGTAGTCGTCGATCTGACACAACAAGATCATGGCCCTTCATTGGAGTAGGCTATAATACCTAGAGAGGATTACTCTGAGTCAACAAGGACCATTGATAGATCGAAGACTGGCTATGGCAGAATTATGAACCGTTAGATCCATTGTAGTGGTTATTGATGGGGTTTGATGGCATAGAAGACCCAGAGTCATCACAGTCATTGAAGTCGGCGTGGAGATTTGATCTCAGTCGTATATTGTAAGGGCTGAATGTTGTCGAAGTCCGAAGCTCAGAGTATCCTTGGTAGCCAAAACAAAGGAACTCTGCTAGAGGTAACTCTGAGAGCCAATGAGGACCATTCATCAGCGCAGAGGAGAGATTAAACCTCAGTCGTCGATTCATCACAGGTCCCTTCCATTCACGTGGTAAGTAAGTAAAATGGGAGAGTGATGTCATCATGACATGCAGTGCCAGCATGGAAGCCAACACATTCTTGGGAAGAGCATATGTCGATACCTAATTCGTTAAAGGGTCAAGGATGGGCCCATTTTTGGGCTTAGGAATTTTGGAAGGTTGCCTTAATCATCGATCGTTGGTTTTGCATATCGATAGATCTCAACCGTTCATCAGATAGGGCTGGTTGGAGTGAGTGGTAGTCCAAGTGGGGAAGGAACTCTGACGGAGAGACTCTGAGAGTCAACGAGAACCGTTGATCAGACTATGGGTGAGATCAAACCTCATTCATAGATCCAAGGGGGTCCTGCTCAAGCAAGGAAAAAAAGGGAAGTGACATCAGCGCGACATGTCATTCCAGTGTGGCAGCCAGTGTGTCCCAAAGGGTGACACGTGTCAGCCTGAATTCGTAGGAAGGGCCGAGTGGGAGACCCTATCGGTATTAAACCCTAGAAAAATTGTCTTAATCCTAGTTGTCAAATCTAGAGATCGAATGATATGAACCATTAGATTTTATGAAGGGATTTCCTTTAGAGTAGACCTTTCAGTGTCACTAAGATGGGTGAACTTCGAAGGAGGGACTCTGAGGACGAATGAGGATTGTCGAATCTAAGATGGACAGATCTCCATCATCGTTCAGATTACTATCATCAGATTATTTATGTGTGGGGGTGCTAGAGGAATCCGACGAAGGAAATTTGAGAGGAGATCTGGGTCATTGATTTGTCGTCATCATAGGAACTATAAAAGGAGATATAGACCATTGATCTCCTACCAAAGGGCACAAGAGGATGACGTGGATGGTGCCAGGTTTCAAGAAAATCTTGTGCCACATATCATGATGTCTTGGCACCTCTAAGTGAGAATATGTGGGAAGACGAATGACATGTGTCAGGTGGCGAGGGTTCCACATGTCAAGGTGACTCAGGGTTTTGAGACAGAACTTTTTGTTGGGCGATGTATGCCACATGTCACGCCAGGTGGCTGGAAGTGGTAGGGCCATGTGTCACGATGGGTGGTGGTTAGCGTGTCCTCCGAGATGACGCATGTCGACAGTTGATTGATTGGCAGGATGGAAGTGTGGTTGGTTAGGAAAAAATTCCTTTAGGTCATCGCCTTAAATCTCAACCTTTGATTGGAGGGGAAAATAATGATCTTCGTCATCCATCGAAGTGGGTCTGTTGGAGGGGTTTGAACTACCAAAACAAGTGCAATCTAAAGGGAGGAATCCGAGGATCAATCTGGACCATTGATTAGTGATTGGATGTGATGCGAGGACAACCGTCAATATGTCATGGAGTTCCACATTGTTACACCTAAAATTACTCACTTCAATAGTGTCAAAAGTGTCGTCATTACAAGTGTTGTAAGTGTCGCGTCTTTTCCGCAAGTGTCGCATCTTGACTACAAGTGTTGCAAGTGTCACAAACATCATACTTCCATCTTGCCCATGTTGTGCCTCTAACGACATCATAAGGACACTTAAGACACCTCAAAGGCTAGTTTGTAAGAAGAGAAATCAGTTTACAGGGAGTACAAACCTTTTTCCATTGAAAGAACCACTAAAAAATGAATTTTGGAGAGGAGATCTCCCCTACCCACTGTCAGGGAGTGCTGGCACTCCCTGAGCCTCTTTAGGGGAGTGTTTGAGCGCCCTGTGCACCCTTTTGGGGGAGCGCTACCCTTTTCTGAGAAAATTTTGGGTTTGTTGAGGCAAATAAGGGAAGAATCTCTCAATTCCTGAAGGTAGTTGGATTCGAATAGATGGTCAAGGCATGATCTTAGGGAAGATCCTCAACTGAAGGAGAGGAATCCTCAACTTATCCCAAAGATCTCTCAAGTGGTTGGACCTCTCCAAGGTTATATAAGGAGGCCTTCTCATGGGGAAAGGTACATGGAAAAGATTGGAGATGTGAAACTTATGATCTCATGAGTGATATGTCATCAAAGCAATCAGTGGATATTACTTGAGAAAAGGGATTGGACAAGGAGAACTGGAAGAAGTTGTTGCACCTTCATTTAAAGGATTGTAAGTATCTTTACTTGTTCTCATTAATAATCAATGCTTGGCATGTTTCTTTCAAACTTATGCTTGTTCCATATAAGTTTTTCTACAGTATATGGATCTATATTTGAGCTAATCTCATTAGAGTAGGAAGTCCATTGTATCTTTGTTTGTTTTGTAGGACCTATCAGGGAGCTCAGGATCGAATCTCGGTCAGGACTTTGCAAGGACAAACGTCGCTAATAAGGTACATATATTTCTCCTTCTCTCTCATTTATTAGCTTGATTAGATATAAAAGGAAGTCAGTGTCCATGTTAAGAACCTTTCTGTCTTGGCCTTAGGAGTCTAGATACCAAGAGGGAATCCACTTGTTTGTAGGGGGATTCACCTATAACAGAAATTGGCGACTCCACTGGGGAGAAGCTCTGATTTTTGTTTCCATTCCCAGATCTTGTTTTGGCCCTTTTCCCATTGATTTTATCTTCTCCATATTGTCTTTTTTATTCTTATATTTGTTTCATTGCCTCTTTATGTCATCAGGATCACCCTGATTAACTGAATTTCCTTGATTTTTTGAGTTTCTGGGCATTTTTCTGAGATTTTGCAGCAGAGCGATCCCCTGCCCTTGTTAAAAGAGCACCAATACTCCTTGGTGGTCTTACACAGAGTGTTGGAGCGCTATGGTACCCCTTACACCAGATCACTATCCCATTTTTTAGTAAAAATCATCTAGGTTTTCAATTTCTGAAGTTCAGTTTTGCCTTTTTTGCACTTGCTCGGGGTCTCATACTCTCAGTCCATCTTGGTATTTGCTTTCAAACACCTTATTTCTGAGAATTCATCCTCTTTTGTTTGGGATTTTGACATTTTCTTTCCTTGCCTTGAAGCCACTCTTTGTCTTTGTTGACCTAGAGTTAACTTGTTGTTTTCTTCTCCTTTATCTGACTGAGTGAAAACTTTTGTGAGGAAATCCAAAGGTCTATGAACCTTTTCATTTTATATTTGAGGTCAAATTTCCATCATTTCTCTTTTGTTTGAGGTTTTTCTGATCTTGTTTGCAATTTGGTTATCTTTGTCCTCCTTGTCTATTTCACGATGAGTGTATTTTTTGTTTTGTGTGAGTTTTTCTTCTGATTGTTTAATCCTGAAGTCTGATTGACATTTAGAAGTTTTACATCTAATTATCATTCACATATAAGCAAAAGAACATATTTTAGTGATTGGTTTGGATATTAGAAGGCATTTCTGAAATTTTTAGCATTGCATTGGATTTGATTGAGGACATTGCATATTAGTGTTTGATAGTGAAAACAACTCTTTCTCTTTCCCTTAAATAGGAATTCATCGAAAGACAAGACTGCTTATCATTTTCTTGTGCATATTTTTGGGGAATTGAGTCATCATACCATTTGTTTCATTGTCATACACCCTTTGAGTAAAGAACAGCCGTAAAATCAATGCTAATTAAAAATTATCTAGAACATTTTGTTTTTAGGATCTTCCACCAACATTAGATTAGGATTAGCACATTGGATTAGGCTGTGAGTACAGCTCTCCAAAGTTTTCAAAACAAACATTCGCATCCTGATATAGGGAGAGTCAAATCCAATTGTCGTATAGGCTTTCTGGGATCCCCCTCTCACACAAGGGTTACGCACGAGGTCACATTCAGGTGAGTTATGGAGATTATCCCTTCGTGGTTCAACTGTTTGTAGTGGTCGGATCGTATATTGGGGGTCACTTGAAGGTATACCCACGATTATGTGTGGGATCCTCTCAAGTTGATTTTGGACTTGTTATCCTGCCCATACATTTGGATCGGACTATCGACTGTACCCACCCAGGGGATGACTGCGAGTTGGTGTCCATAGTTTCCATAATCCTTAGGTACTCACATGAGGTGACAATGAAGGGAAGTCTCACTGTACCTGGGATAGACATTGGTCAAACTCACTCGGACTCCTTGGAGGGTAAATCCACAATTAATGCGTGGAAGCTTGCACCAAGGTGAAAGTCCGTTAAGCAGGTCGCCATTGTAACTGTAACACCACATCCTAGCCCCTTCTTGACTTGATCACGTGATGTTGGATTTCATCACCAACTAGTACGATCATCGAGAGAAGTCTTGTTTGCTTGGTTTTGATTCCTAGATTTTTTAGAGTATGTTGTTTATTTTTGTTAGTTGGCCCTAGATTTTCAGCATGTACTGTTATTCTCCAAAATTGAGCCTGTAGACTATAAATGTCTTCGCCAATCGCGTAGGATGCAAGGGCTGCCTCCAGAAGGCTACCAACCCTTACCTCTTAACCCTCCAGAAGACAACTACCATGGAGAGGTAGAAAATCAATCTGACGTTGGGAGTGTTGTTGCTCCTCCGTTAGACAATTTAGAAGGCACTTTGGTTATGGTTGAGAATCCCACTCCTCACACTACATTTGTGTCGGTAACCCCTCTTGAACCACTTTTTCTTCGTTTAGACTCCCTTGGGAACATCATAGACGAAGAGGTCCCATAGTTACCTGCGAGAGATTTTACCGACACATATATGGGATCCACAGAACCAACCTTTGGTGATGAGTATAAGACTCCTATTTGTCCTACCACTGCAGTATATACAAACCCCACACCTTCTCGTTCTGTATGGAGGACTTCATCAGGACGTGATCTCTATGATCATTTTGAATTCTTTAGACAAACTTTTAATCCTCATGACCCTCCTGTTGAAAGTGGGCCATCTGGTCAAACGATGAATCACCCCATCGATCAGGTCATAAACCCTACTGTTGCGCCAGCACAAGTCTATCCTAATGCTAGACTCATCACCTCTACTAATTCCCAAGGAACTTCGATCCCTACCACTGCTTTTACAAACTTTCACTCTATAGCTCCACATGTTTCGCATGATCCTGTTGGGACATCTTTTCACCCGAGAATGCAGACCCTTGCCAACCAAATACATCTGAATGGAGGGAAACCACCATCTAGCGGACCTATCCCTCCTGGAATACCACCATCCTATGGTGGGCCTACCCCTCTCGTGGGAAAACCCCCTTTTCATGTTCTTCCTAGGCCCTTTTCCAGTCATACCCCAGTCGTTAATCCACCACTGGCAAGGGAGAAACCTTCGTCTGCTGGAAACCCTTCACAATCCCGAGGAGTATCTTCTGTAGGCACATTTACCCAACCCTGTCTTGGGGGGTACTCTTATCATAACCCACAAGGAGGAGTATCAAATCCTGTTCCTTCCGGACCATTTTATGGACAACCTTATCTGTGCGGCATCCCAAACACCACCTGGAGTCCTCAAGAACAACAACCTTATCCTCCCCATGGGTCTAATGTGTATCTGCCTCCAGGATCTACTCCTTACCCTCCTCAAAGGCACAATGTTCATCCTCTTTCTGGGCAAGCAAATCACCCGGCTTATAATGCCCAAAACCCACCGGGTTATGAAAATGTTTCTCAGCCATCATCGAATCCTATTTATTCTAGTCAACAACAACCGTATGTAGGAGGACCTACTGTTACAACTATCCACCTAACCCAGTTTATGGTCCTACGGGTGTTCCTATGCCACACCAGTATCATCCGCAAATTAACCGACAACTACCTTTCCTTGCCACTCTGTATCTCCCAGACTTCTCTTGGTTAACTAATGATCCCATTTTTCATTCACTGGTTTGGCCAGTTATTCCAGCTAAACTTCCTTCAGATATTCTGAAATTTGATGGAAAATCCATAGAAGATCCAAATAACCATGTGATGACTTTCCATTTGTGGTGTTCATCAAACTCCCTCATGGATGATTCTATACATTTGCGTCTTTTCCAGTGAACACTTGCGGGCTCAACAACAAAGTGGTATATTGAACTACCACATGCTTCTTTTCATGATTTCAACTCCCTTGCCATGTCTTTCCTCATGCAATTTCAACTACCTATTCGCTACGAGACATGTATTGAACTCTTGAACTCCCTTCGTCAAACTGACTCTATGCATATATCTGACCATATTCATGAGTGGAGACAATGACGAAGGATGATCAAGGTAATCATTCCTAACATATTATTGGCGGAGTGTTTTACTAAATCACTTTTACCCCTGATCGCTCGCGATGTCGCTATGGGTGGCACGATCACCGAGGAAGAAACCATTGCTCAGGCTCAGTACTTAGATTTGGTTTATTCACAATCTGGTACTCTATATGATTTTCTTCCAAATGATGCTCGAGCTAATACCGATCCATCTAAGTCATCATCCTCATCTCATGCGGACGGTGTTATCGATTCCGTCAAAACTCAATCTACTTCCCAGTTGACCACACTCTCCTCTACCTCCCTCCAAACTCAAATATCCGAGGTGAATGCAGTTCAATCTGTCCCTTCACAACAATCTGGAGGTAAGAAGAAGACAAAAAATAAATAAAAAAATACTAATAACAATGAACAACCAAAAAATCAAGCTCAAACACCTGCTACCAAAAAGAAACCACAACGAAAACTAAAATTCCTATGTATCATTTGTGGGGACGATCACTACACTCGAGACTGTCCACATCGCAATGAAGTGGCCAAAATTTTCCAGGGAAATTCACAAATCGTTGTGCTTACTCAGCCTTTTCCACAACAACAATCCATGGTTGCTCAAACCCCCTCTCCTAGGGGTAGTTCTAGCCATCCTCATGATGAGGCCTTGACAAGTGCACATATTTATATGTTTAATGGGATTAATTTGACCAGTCGCTGTAAGACATACGACACACCAGGTAACCCTGATAAAGGAAAAGTCACTAACGGTACCGGTACTTTACCGGATCCATCGCCGTCCTCTGTTAGTCCTCCATCGGTTAATCCTCCGTATGGACCACTTCATATTGATAAACCTACGTTCGAATCTATCTTACGCCCTCCTAAGAGCACTATCCACAAATATACCTTTAATCCTAGTTCACATGCCGCCCAGAACTACAACATTGTTGAAGATTTGGCTCAAGCACTGTGTGCTATGTCTGCGTTAGAAGTTCTACAACACTGCCCCAGTCAACGTAGAATTCTCTTGGACGCTATTGGAGTTGTTGATCCTGAGTTGTCCAACCATATCATGTTTAACCTGGACAATTATATGTCTCGACTCTCCCACCAACTTTCTTTCCAAGTTGATGTTGTTGTTCACAATCAACAAATCCACCGAACTATTCTGGATGAGGGAGCCTCAAATTGTGTCATTTATTTATCATGTTGGAAAGGTTTAAAATCAATCACACTTAAAAAATCCCCAACGATGTTACGCACCTTCAATGGGTGAGGTTTTCATCCCCAAGGGATTTTACAGTCCCTGCGAATCCAATTGGGTGGAAAAACTGTCACTGTTGATGTCGAGGTGGTCGATGCTCCCCTCGATTACAACTTGTTACTTGGAAGAAGTTGGTTTTATGCTATGACTGTTGTTGCCTCATCGGTCTTTCAATGTGTACAATTTCCTCATCAGGGCAAAATTGTCACTGTTGATCAGTTGGATTTTTGCACAACCAATGCTCGCGCTCCTGCTACCAACAACATTCCTTTCTTGGGAGACCAAAAGATCACATATGAAAGCATTGGTGTTGTCTTACTGAAAGATTCTAGCCTCATGGGTACCTTCCCTACACCACTTCCACCAACTACACATCATATTGCCACCATCAATATGATTTCGATCACGGCTTATCAATCTTTGGAATCATCTGACCCTTGGATTGTATCTAGTCTGCTAGAATTCAATGCACTAGGTGACACCGTGCCACTTATTCCAGCCGAAACATCATACATTTCTATCCAATCTGCTTCTCCCTCTTCAGATGACCAACATCTATTGGCACCCAACAGTTACTCGATGCCATCACGGTTAAGTTCCTTGTCGTCTGTGATCACCTACATTTCCCCAATTTTTCCCTCTGATGAATCTATTATGGAAATGTTGAACATTGACGAGCTACCTCGGGATAATAACCATCATGGATCCTCTTTTCTTCCCCCTCATGAAGAAATTCGGGAAGATATACACTCTATCTCCCCTCCTGATGTCGATTTTCCATCGTCTCCCATGCCTTCAAGCTCTGATGATTTGGATCTGGTAGTTGACATGGTGATCTCTTCGGTAGGGCTATTGGAGCCTGATCTCCTTACCCCTGACGAGACCCTCGACATGTGTCCCTTCCAGAGTGATTTTCTTCCATCCAGTGAAGATCTCTTGGAAGCCATGACTGAGTTTTGTCCCTTGACATGGTGTCCTTCCAGGACGTTATTTTCTTGGCAGCCATGATCAAGAAGAATCCACAAGCATAGTTTCTCTTCTCTGTGGCAATCTCATTAAAAAATGAAACAACAATCTGGGGATTGAACCCGGAGCCCTGAGCATAGTTCTTTTTCCAGTGTCAAGCTCGTTAAAAAATGAAACAGTCACCTCTCTTGAACCTTCATTTTATCCACTCTTATCCCTTTTCTCCATCTAGTAGAGAAATCGGTGACAACCTCAAAGTCGGTGAATGAATTGAAGCTTGGAGGGCATGTCTCTAGCCTTTGATGAACATTCTGGAGTTAATCCCCCAACTTTCAAGCTGGGGTCATACCGAGCTTAGTCTTTGTTCTTTCTCGTGCTCATAAATACATGAGAATGCAACCAAGCAACCTTTTATCTCTTTTTTGGGCTCGCATGGTTACACAAAAAAGGAACCCCTTGGAGTCATCTTTAAGCTCTTTTCAGACTCTCTAAACATGAAAATATTGTCGAGTGATCTTGCTTCCTTTCCCACTCATTAAAAGGTTTGAATGGACATCTTTTGAGTGATAATTTATCTCTTTTTCGGCCTCACAAGACTAACATTACGAAAAAGGACAACATTGGATTCGTCTTTAAGTTGTTTTCAGACTCTCTAAATACAAAAAACCACCGGGTTTACCTTCTCTATACTCATTAAACAATCATACATTGAAGGGCCCATACGGGATCAAAACCTTACTTCTTCTAGTTCGCTAAACAAAGGAAGAGGAACTTACCGAAGGTGAGTCATATCGAGCATGTGTTACCCTCCTCAAGCTCGTTAAAATTAAAAAGAGGTACACATCTATCTGGATGGGGGAAAAATTGAAGGAAGCAAGCCAAGAAGTTTTTTGAGAACACTACCAGTAACTCTTACAGTCGCCCTTGAACACGGCACTTTGTCTTTGCATGCATTTTAATCTGTTGAACCTCTGCACTGAGCCAATCCTCTGAGTTTCTTTTACTCCTTTGGGTCACCCAATGAAAGTCACTGTATCCACTGCATTATCATGTTTTGGTCCATGTCAAGTTTCTACTGTTGTGCCTCAGTGTTCAAGGGAAGTATCTGCCTCGAGAGTCGACCATCACAAATATCCTGTTTCAATACCTGTGACAGTCCATGTTCATTTGATCTACCAATTACATCTCTGTGTCAGTTTTGTGTCATTGATGGGGGATACATCAAGGCCCTCCTTCGACGAGTCTATTCGTGTCGACTTCAACACATTATCCGAGAACAAGACTTAGAAACCAGTTAGTACCTTGGGACCTGCATGCCTCAATGGCAAGCCTCCTTGCGTCTGACATTGGGTTTAAATAATTGACCTTTGATCGGATGATTCCACGGATGTTCGACTTCATCTCATTCATTCACATTCGTCGGGATGTACTAGAGTACCTTGGGAATCATTGACATAAATGGTGATCTCCCTCGCGCTTGTTAATGGTTTACATCATTGACCGGTAATCAAGTGGTTTTTGCCATGCTCGACATCAGGACATCTATTCACATGGTAAAATTCGTACTATATCGGAATCAATAAGAAGACCCTGGGTTGAGTTTTCACTCTTATGTATACTTTTCCCAGGTTGCGAAGGAGTTCTTTTGAGCTATGACACATATATTGTTACATAGATCTACTTTGTATTGGTCGTGGCTATGTCTTGTCATCTCGTAGATCCACTGTGTATTATTCGTGAATACGATTAGTTCAGGTCATAGGAGTATAGATCCACATTGTATCTGCGGTGGCTATACCATTTTGTCAATATAATTATGGATCCACAGCGTATTTTATGGTGGCCATACCTAAATTTTTTTTATCACTCAAGCATAGGTATGCCTGCCTTGGGTTTGAAACATGTCATAATATTTGTTTGATGGTTGTTTGCATCTTTTTCGGGTTTCTCTGTGTCCATACCCTTGCTCAAAAAATTCTACAAAGTACTTTAGTCATCATCGTCTTCTAACTTCATACTTTGGGGGGCAATCTGTTAAACCTCAAAATTACTCACTTCGATAGTGTCGCAAGTGTCTTCATTACAAGTGTTGTAAGTGTCGCATCTTGTCCGCAAGTGTCGCATCTTGAATACAAGTGTTTCAAGTGTCAAAAACATCATACTGCCATCTTTCCTATGTCATGCCTCTAACGACATCATAAGGACACTTAAGACACCTCAACGGCTAGATTGGAAGAAGAGAAATCAGTTGACAGGGAGTACAAACCTTTTTCCATTGAAAGAACCACTAAAAAATGAGTTTTGGAGAGGAGCGCTTCCCTACCCACTATCAGGGAGTGATGGCGCTCCCTGATCCTCTTTTGGGGAGTGTTTGAGAGCCCTGTGCACCCTTTTGGGGGAGCGCTACACTTTTCTGAGCAAATTTTGGGTTTGTTGAGGCAAATAAGGGAAGAATCCCTCAATTCCTGAAGGTAGTTGGATTCAAATAGATGGTCAAGGCATGATCTTAGGGAAGATCCTCAATTGAAGGAGAGGAATCCTCAACTTATCCCAAAGATCTCTCAAGTGGTTAGACCTCTCCAAGGTTATATAAGGAGGCCTTCTCATGGTGAAAGGTACATGGAAAATATTGGATATGTGAAACTTATGATCTCATGAGTGAGATGTCATCAAAGCAATCAGTGGAGATTACTTGAGAAAAGGGATTCGATAAGGAGAATTGGAAGAAGTTGTTGCACCTTCATTCAAAGGACTGTAAGTATCTTTACTTGTTCTCATTAATAATCAATGCTTGGCCTATTTCTTTCAAACTTATGCTTGTTCCGTATAAGTTTTTCTGCAGTAGATGGATATATATTTGAGATAATCTCAGTAGAGTAGGAAGTCCATTATATCTTTGTTTGTTTTGCAGGACCTATCAGGGATCTCAGGATCGAAGCTCAGCCAGGAATTTGCAAGGACAAACGTTTCTAATAAGGTACATATATTTCTCCTTCTCTCTCATTTATTAGCTTGATTAGATCTAAAAGGAAGTCAGTGTCCATGTTAAGCACCTTTCTGTCTTGGCCTTAGGAGTCTAGAGACCGAGAGGGAATCCACTTGTCTACAGGGGGATTAACCTACAACACACATGATCGCACATATGAAAAGGACAGGTGGAAACACATGGTTAGGAAATCCCTGGTATCCTGTGATGATGTGTATAGCCACGACAGTCCACGTGTTAAGTCATGGGTGGATCCATGTGTCACGTGGGTGTCGTGCCATGTATACAAGGCTACAACAAGGGAAGTGGGATTTAACCTTCATGCAAGTAAAGACTCTGATGCATTCTAAGCCATTGATTGATTGACTCCGAGATCCATTGGATTTGTTGGAGTATGTATGGTTGGAGTAGTCATTGGAGTGAAACATGACTCCATGGAGAAGGCACTCTGACGAGAGGGGCCTAAATGAATTAGAGTTGTCGATTTGGAGAAGGATCGAGGGTCCAATAGGGTGGAATTCAAATGGCTAGGTGGTGGATGCCACAATAGTGACACGTCAAATGGCACAAGTGACAGGAAGCCACATGGAAATGGAGTGACGTATGATTAAAGAAGACCTAAGAAACTTTAGAGGGCCATAAATTTTGATCTGTAGCTTAGTTTTGAGCATGGTGACAGTCGTTGGAAATCTCTTGATGAGCAGAAGGAGATGGTTCCCTCGAGAAGAGGCTTTAAGATGGTTGAGGAAAAGTGAAAATTTATCACCCCATCCCTTGAAAGGGTATTTAGGGAGTTGGGTGTGTTACAAAGTGATATCATAGAACGCTACAAAAATAGGCCTGGATGGGCCAGAGATCAATAAAAGGAATGGTATAATAAGGCCAAGATGAGCCTTTTGGAAATATTTTATCTGCGTTTAAAAGCTTGTTTGTTATCTGCACAAATTCCTTGAGGAGGAGGATAGCAGATTGAAGTTGTACCTTGGAAAATCTTGCTAAATTACAACAGAGGAATCATGTTTTTCTTTTGTCAAATGGATAACTACTCTTACAAGAGTAGGAATAAGTTGATAGGCATTAATGGTAAGATAAAATTCAAAAAGGCCAGAAATGGTAGAATCCTATTATAGGATTGTATGAGTGAACTGGTGGTTATAATACTTCCAGTAAGTATAGACTGTTAGAGCCCCAACCATTGGGATTGTTGTTTATATAAGGGATAATACCCTTATGATAAATCCCTTGTGATTAAAGGAATTTGGTATAGATTGATAGGACCCTTGGCAGTATTAAGTATGACTTAAATAAAATACTAAAGCGTGTTTGTATAAGTCCCCAGGTCTATAGGATTGATGAAAAGTTGTAAGGTCAGTATAATTGACCTGTAATGAATGAAATTTGTTGTTGAAATAACCAGTTAAGAAAAGAAAAAAAATGAGTTCTTTCAACTAATGAGAGTCCTCATAAAAGAGGTGAAATGGCATGAACAAATGAGCTAGTTTATGAGCTCATGGCTATACAAGAAGGTGTAAATGCCTATTAACCTGAGTACTTGTTTATGCATGGAAATGCAAGATGTGGTCATGTTGTAATGAATATGATAATGGTTTCATGTATGTGACGTGAAAATAAACTCAGTATAACCTATGGTGGGTCATAAGGCATGGTCTACTGATGGACCTTTTAGAAGAGGATGCCCTGATAACAACAAGGAAAATAACATCATGGATGAAATTTTGGCAATGTTAATGCCTAGTGCCTTATGAGGATAGGGTTGTAATGATAAAATAAATATTGATATAAAAACTAACAAAGGTAATGTTGCAACAATACTAGATGACCAATAGGTCATATCTACATCCAGAGGTGGATGATAGCCATACATGAATGGTTAGGTATGCTCATATAACAGTGAAAGGGAATCTAGGAAATGGTTTTCCCGATAGAGGCCTAATGACCAAGAATGGTTTGAGGCATGAAGAGAAGCTATATTTGTTTCCTTGTTGTCTTGGGCACTCTAGAAATTGCTCAGATTGTAATTTTGAGTTGTGGAATACGTTTATAGAAATTGAGGCAAGAGTGTTTTCTTGTTGGTTGTTGTCATGTAGAAAGGGAAACGTAATTATAAATATCTATATGAGACTTGCCATGTGAATGATTGTAAGATCTCAACAGAGGGGGTAGCATAGTGTTGAGTATTCCTATGAGAATTGTCATAAGAATGGTTGTAAGGTCTCTGGGAGGAAGGATTTAGAAATTTGAAATGCCCATGTGTGTGAATGACATGGAAATAGGTACAAGCAGTGAACTTACATGTTGAATATTATATATTTTTGTATATGACTGAGTGCATGCATTGAATGCGCTATAAGCTTTCCCGGTATGAAGACTGATATTAAGGCCAAATAAATGTGAATGAATAATGTGAAATGTTCAAGAAAGGAACATGCATAATATATATGTATATACTTATATGCTTGAAGGCATGATATGACTGCCTGAGTAAGAGGGCATTAAGGAAAGAATTGTACTTTCCAGGATTGAATAAATACCATGAATGCATAGTTAACTATGTTATGAAGAGTCATGACTATTTTATTTTGAATAATAGCTTGAGGGGGATGTGTTTCATCTCCTCGGGAAAAGCTAGTCTAAATTGATGAAAGAGTATATGAGTAGGGATGCTTTGTTGTCATGATAAAGGGAAACATAGTTATGCCTTTGAGAATTACATGAGAACAACTGTGAATAATCATGAGTCAAAATAATTTGTAAAGAAATATGCATAGTGTGCCTATGGTAGACACACAAAACATTGATGCATGTGGTTAAATGTATGAAAGAAAAATTTGAAAGTAAGTAGATAACCTAAAGATACAGGTTTGAATATGTATTTGGAATACATCATAATAATGCATGATTATATTCCTAATGGAATATTAGATAGAACTATGAAATAATGAAGTTGAGGATAACTCAAGATTGAGGTCATTTCAGACTGTTTGGATATGCAATAAGGAAGTTGCACGAAGAGACAGTTCCATGTGGATGAACTATGTAAGAACGATGTCATAAGAACAGAGCTATAACCTTAGTGACTGTTGAGAGTTGGGCAGTGGGATGCAAGCCTATTTATATAAGAAACCTGGATTACACTCTAAAATATAATGCATGCATAGGGAATATGCAAATGAATTTAACCTATCTTATTAGTAAATGTGTTGAATGCACTAGTTCACGATTAAATTATGAACCAAAATCTCTCTTTTGTAGCATGTTGATTTATCAGAGAAAGTCAAGATGAATCTTGGTTGAAACTGCTCAAGGAATAGAGAAGGAAAATCCCAAAATGGATAGATTGCAGAAGAAAATAAGGAGAAAAAGGAGGAATACTTTTCTCATTTTAAAACTATGGTTTCTTAACAGAGTTGTAAGCCTCAAAAAGAACAACTGTGAAAACAAGTAAAATTGATGAAAGGAAAATAAATCAATAAGCATGTTTAAATGAATAGGCTTGGTTGAGCCATATTAAGTAAAGGTAGTGAGGCCTTGAAATAATTCAGTTGGACTGAAAGCCCTGGGCTATGTAGAAGGAGTTGGAAAAAGGGGAAGATTCCCTTAACTCCTTTCTTGTTGTCTATTATGTTTCTCTGGGATGAGAAACTAATATGTTGATGAATTTAAATGTTTTGGCATGAGAATGATGATAATTGCATGATAATGGAGACAACTAAAATATTTCATGTTTGCACTCAGAAAAATATTGAGGAAACGATTCAAGTTGTTAGGGAAGGACAACTGCCAATGGTGAAAAACCTCAGGAAGAGGTAAACACAAGAAGGTTGTTGTTGAACGTTGATTGAAGGAACCTTGGGAGTTCCCATGAAATCACCACTGATGAGGTAATATCAGAGAAAGCGTTGGCAACTAGAATAATTATAAAAGTGTTCATGCCTATGTGGCATAAGGCATGAAGGGATTCAAGAAAGAGAGACCTGAAGGACAGAGGGAGGAACCTATGACAGTCAAGGATGATTGATATCCTTGCAATAAAATTCATGAACTAATGTGTCATGAGTGCATTGACCAATCAAGAATGATTGGAAACAATAGTGCTCATGAGAAACACGTTGACTTAATGCATTGAGTAAATGCATGTTTGCATGAGAGGAAAGGCAATGGATTGTCCATTATGGAAGAAGGACCTTCCAATACTTTACCAGAATTGTACAATGGTAAAGAGAGAAATCGGGTGGCCATAAATGTTGATACCCTGGTTATTAGTGAATAAGAATGCTTGAATGTATTCATATGAAACTTTCATTTTCATGTGAGTTGATTTGAGGATAATATCATCTCAAGG
>ML788612.1:48983-77051 GCA_009831015.1 Picea engelmannii
TTTTGTGGTTCTATATTTTTCCTAAATCTACCTCTAGGATCTCTATTTCTCATGAAGTCATGCTAAATGAAAGAAAAGAAACTAAGATTGAGTTTCAGAGTACCTGTGATAACTGATATGTTGGTCTTCACCCTTTTTGTTTCGACAACTCCTCTTATTATCAACCTGCTAAATGTCACACCAAACTTAAGTGCATTCTAAAACTAATCAAGACAATTATCTTCTTACCTTTAAACAGCTCCCCGACAACGGCGCCAAAAATGTCAGGCTGCTGAATTGAAGCTTTAAATGACCTGAAACACTAAATTGTCAAACCAGGGTTGGTAAACTTCGAGCTGATACACTGTATGTGCAGGTAAGCTAATTCCTATCTAAAGGCTATCCTGAAAAGAAAACATAAACTCACTCTGAGAACTTGAACTTTAATGACAATCTTGAAACTTAGCATTTCCTATTTAAGTCATCAACAGAAAACAGTCTTATGTTTAAATGCTGGTACTTCTATCTCCATTCATAAATATGATTTCACAAGCTTATTCCACTACTGCTTTCAATCATCTATCATCATCATTGCTATTCAAGTCACGACAGAAAGACTGCTTCCTCAAATGCATTTAATCTGGTTATCAAAATCAATCTAAATCTGTCTACAGGAAAACAGAGTACTGCCCTACCTACTGGTACCAGAAGCTTCCTTTGATTTAACTGCAATTTAACTGTTCTAAGTAAGCAGGGTAACTAAATGTTTAACAAAGCAAAGTTCATTCACACTCTAAGTTATGCTCGAATTGAAAATGAGAAGCCAAACAAACCTCGTTCATACTCTTAAACCCTACAGGCATCAGTTATGCATTCAATATCCATCAACATAAAAGATAATAGCACGCTGGAACGATTCAGTTGAGGAATAAATAAACACAACTTTGAATGAGTCAATTCTGAAACTTAAAACTATCGTGTAAGCAAACACTAACACACTGAAATAACTAAATCTATAACAGCAGAAAGCTAAATCTATGGTAGAATAAAGCAGCGGCTTGCACCGGTTTGGCGGGCCCAACCAAACGGCACAAACGCTGTAAGTAATAACCAGAACCAGCTACAACATTCTATGCAATCACTGTGTAAAATTCACGTTCCATTAATAGAGAAATAGCTCAAATCGTATAACAGGGCAATAACATAACGCACAACAGTTTTGTATTCAGAAATGTGTGTTTATGATATAACATAATCCAACCCGTTCTCAGGAGTGATCGCGGGTTTATATAAATCCTTCCTGTCTATAACAGTCTAAAACAAAGATGCATAGAACAAACGGATCCCTCGATCCGAAAATATCTTGGAATCTAGTTTTAAAACGTACTTCACATCTTCGTGACACGTAGTGTCACGAAGTGTGAACGATGAAGAATTAACGACCCAGTTTTATCATTATGCCTTCAAGCACCCTGTGGGCGATGACTCCAGCTGTCGTGTGAATCTCTCTGTCTCCCATTCGGTCCATAACGCACAGATCTTGAGCGGCTCCAGTGGTATCTCCACGGGTATGATTTGGTACCTGGTACCGGCATCCTGTTCCAACAATAGAAGTGGTACCTAACCCAAGCGACATTAGTTCCAATATCAATTTAAAGCATCAAAGTGCATAAAAATAGCTTGAAATGTAAAGATACCTTAGGTAACCCAATGGAATGGTAGGGAGATGTCAATTATGTCAAAACAAGGCCAAAAGGGTGGTATTGGGTATATAAATGGAAGTTTGTGGAATGTAATATAAGCAAAAAACATGATCAAAACCGGAGACCAACAACGCCTCAGTTGTAAGACTCAACAAAGTCTCTAAAACTCTTCTTATGCGAGAAATTCATGGCAGGAAAGATAATTCGCCTAAGGGACTGTATAGCAGAGAAGGGAATGCCTGAGCCTGTGAGTGACCACAAGGAAGGGGAGACTTAGATAACTCATGTGAAAGACTCGGTGGAGCCTTTAAAAACTTTCATTTTTTGTCTGGAATCATGCACACAATGGGTATGTCAAGGAAAATAGTGAGTTGAGTGAACATGAAAGCCACGTGGATACAGATCCATGAAATGTACAAGATAAGTATTGTGTTGATATGTGAATTTTCCTATTAAATTATGAACATCAATGAAATTTTTTTGCATGAAATTGTGATTAATATGCTTGTTGTTTGAAATTATTGTATGCATGTGACAAAGGCCAAGACTCTCAGAAAGGACTAGACCAAGAAGAGGAAAAAGTTTCTAACGAAGTTGAAGGATGGGGCATGAGTGGTGTTGTTGAGATGTAAAGAACAATGAGGGCGATGTTCCTTTAAGGGGGAGGGGATTGTAAGACCCATGTTTCCCCCATCTTGTAAATTAATCATGATTGATGATTTCCATATGATGGAACATAGAAATTGTAATTAAATTATTGTTGATTCAACGCACCTATCAATTGACTGTGGGGTGAAGCCTTGTGTACTGGCCATGATACCACTAGAGGAAAGAGTGAAGAAACTTACAAAGGAGATTCATCATGCTAATATGACCCAAGCCTCCTTGTTGGAATATATGATTTGGAAGTGATAAGTCATTTTCCTTAACTCTGGTTCCAAGACAGAATCAATTAATGAGGAAAGACTAGTGGTTGAACAACCAACCACTCCCATGAATACAGGCCTGGGAAATATAGCTAGGAAATAAGAGGCTATCATCTAAAGTTACAACAGAGTACCAATTATGTAGTCTAGATTGATCCACAAGTTCCTTCTAACATAATGAAGAGGACAAATCGAGAAAATTCTTGTGGAAAAACACGTGCAAGAGAAGCGCACGAATATGGGGGGGGACACAACAAGGAAGATGGGGGGCAAGGTTTGTTGAAGGCAGGAGAAAAGAATTTTGGTTAGAAAACCACACACAAAGAGAGAAAACTGAAAAAAATGAGTGGGTGTGAACCCATGTAGGAGAGAAAGACACAAGTATTAGAGGAAGGATCTGGTTACATGGCTCATCTGGGAGTCCAAGAATCCAACCTATGCAAAGAAGGTTGCAATATTGATGTTGGGTGGGCATTTGAGAAACCTTGATGGGCCTGAGCTAGGTGAGGGTGAGGATATCCTTACCAATAGTTGTGTGAAGGAGATTAATCTTCACATACCCATCTCCTTGAGAATATGAGAGAGAGAGAGAGAGATTCCCTGGTGGTATCATGGCTTGGCACGGGGGTGGCCTATTACCGAAGTGACTAAGCATACAGATCCTCTGGTTGGGTGAAAAGGAGAACACCCATAGTCAGTTGGTTGGACACCAATTGTAACATATAAGTCTTCTTACACCTTGTGTATGGAGTATAATGAGGGGTTAGTGCTTGTAATTGTATAGGTCCTAGGTATGTAATCTTGTTTGATGAGTAGACTAGTTGTTTCTTTGCATGTCTATGTATTGAGTAATGGTGGAACTATATGAATAATTACATCTTGTAAATCCTTTCATGGATAGATATTCCCGATTACTTGAAATGAATCCTTGTAGTATATGCAAGCCCTCGGGTTGTAAAATGTGTATTTGGAATTCTTGTGTAACTAACAGGTCATATGGATTAAGTATGTATGTCTTCCATCATAATATGATGGACCCCTATAGCCTAGTGAGGAGACTTAACATCGAGTGTATTCCTGCGAGAATTCCAAGCCCTGGAATGGTCATAAGGTACCATGACATAGGCATAGGGATGCCTCAGTGCTTAAAAGAAGTCTCTATATAATCAAATGGCCTTGAGCCCTGTATCAGTCCTTTTAATGAAACAAAAAGGCTTATAGGATGTGAAATCCCTTTCAAGTGATAAAGGTAAATTCCTTAGAGGTTTCCGGAGAAAGGACAGAGCCAAGAAGTCCGAGTAGACCTTGGAAACAACTTATATGAACTTTTGAAATAGTGAAGTCTTTAATCGGACTAGTGTCCTAAGAATACCCCTTTTTGAGCCAGAACAAATCATAGACGTCGATTTGAAACAACAAGATCACAACCCTTCATCGGTGTAGGCTATAATTCCTGGAGAGGATGTACTCAAAGTAAACACAGACCATTTATCTATTAGAGAGTGGATATGGGGGAATTATGGACCATTAGATCCGTTGTAGTGGTTACTATCATGGTCTAACGAAATAGAAGGCTTGGAGTCATTGCAGCCCTTGAAGTTGGCATGGTGATTTTATCTTAGTCGTAGATCGTAATGGGTGAGTGTCGGTGGAGTCTGAAGGTCGAAGTAGTATTGGGAGCCGAAACAGAGGAACTTCACTAGAGGTAACTCCAATATTCAATGAGGACCATTGATTAACGTAAAGGTAATCCTTAGTCATCGATTCATCGCAGGTCCCTCTTGTTCATGTGGTAAGTAAGGAAAAGGGGATAGTGAAGTCATCATGATGTGCAGTGTTAGCATGGTAGCAAACACATTCTCAAGGATAGCATGTGTTGGTACCTAATTCATCAAAGGGTCAAGCATAGGCCCATGTTTAGGCTCATGCCTTTTGCAAGGTTGCCTTAATCACCAACATTTGGTTTTGCATATCCATAGATCTAAACCGTTCATCGGAGAGGTCTGGTCGAAGTGAGTGGCAATCCTGGTGGGGAAGGAACTCCTACGGAGAGGCTTTGAGAGTCAACAAGAACTGTTGATCAGAATATGGGCAATATCAAACCTCAATCGTGGATCAAAGGGGGTCCTGCTCAAGCGAGGAAAAAAAGGGAAGTGACGTTAACACAACATGTCATGCCAACGTGGAAGTCAGCATTTCCCAAAGGGTGACATGTGTCAGCCTGGAATTCGTAGGAAGGGTCGAGTGGGAGTGCCTAACAGTATTAAACCCTAGAACGTGTGTCTTAATCCTAACTATCATATTCACATATTGAATGATCTACATATCGAAGAACAAGAAACAGAACTTGCGTAGCGTTGGCACACTACGTAAGTGTTGTAGATTTTATTTGTTGTAGAAATGGAGTTTTCATTATATAAAATGCAGTTTGGATGCTCAGGACAATTTGAAAACAACATAGAGGCTTCATCAAAAACATATATAATGCATGTTATTCACTCGAATCAAGTCTAAGTTTTGTGGCTATAAATTATTTCTAGCTTTTTAAGTTTGAAGCAAAGGACAATGTTTTAAGGGGAGGTTTAGGTTTACACAACTCAACAACATCATTTGGAATGTAAGGTAGCTAGAGAAGTAGTGGTGGAGGCCCAGAGGGCCCATAGTGATAATAGTGGAGGCCATTCAATGTAAGGTGGACTAGGTCCACTATATTATTAAATAAGACTATGGTAGTTAAATATAATAAATGGGTAGTTAGATATAATAAATGTAAGAGGACTTCTTAGAAGGTTCTACTTCTAGAAGGTTCCTCCTCTAGAATGTTCTTAGGTGATGGTAGCACTATATAAAGGGGTTCAAGCAATGTAATGGGACATGAAGAGAATTATTTTATTTAGAGCTTAAGCTCATTAGGAGAAAGCCCCCTCGAAGAGGCAAGTGAACAGGAGAGGATCCCTTCCATAATATGATCCTTTGTATGGTTTTTCCATACCTCAAGGGTTTTGGTATAATAAAGTGTGTTTCTTCTATATTTCTTTGTGGATCTATTGTGTATTCAGTATTTTTGGTGATTATATTTGTAGGTCCTATTCAGGTTCTTAACATGGAACATTGGAATGACTAGTGATAATCTCCAGACACCTTGTAGTGATCACCTTGTGAAGAAAATTTGAAGAGAACACTTGTCATGTAAAAACACTATGCAACTACTAAATCTCATAGTTACACAACAAGTTGCATCAACACGCTACACAAGTGCGTTGTGCAAGTGTATTTTCACCATATCTCTCAAACCGTGCATCGGTTTTACATGAAATTTTTACAAGAGAAGTATTGGGGTGAGATGAATAAAACCATTCAATTTCATGTCAAACTGATTCATGGTTTTCGAGAAATGAGCCACCGTCATCTACAACCATTTTTGGATTTTTCTTGAAATCCGTGAGTCAGATTTAGCCCAATTTTTTTGTGGAGAAGAATTACTATGATATTAACCTACTGAAAAAAAAAATCAACTCAATCTAATTCATCTTTTAGGAGATATTTGAAAGATATCAGTTGCAAAATTGCACTACGTAAGTTCGCTAGACAAGTGTGACAAAGCGCCAACTCACCATCCAGATCAACAAATTCCGACTTCTAGGTGGAGAATGCACACCAGGTCAACATAAAAATTCGAATGATTAATTGTTTTATCATTTATAAATGTATTTTAAAGTTGTTAAGATGTAATAAATGTAGTCAAAACTGAAAAACTATTTTCTAGCAATCGGTTTTGGAACAATTCCTAGTTTTAATGTAACTAAGTCCATTTTGGGATAGGGGTTGAGCTCGACCTCCTCAACTTGGGGATGAGTTTTTCCTTCATATGGGATGAAATTTCAAGAACTAGGGGTTGGCAGAAGCGTAGAGGATATTTATTTTGATCATTTTGTAATCTTTCTAAATTATAATGGAATATCAGTCAGAAGTCCAGCGTTACTCTTACCATAGATTCTTGTGATGGTGTTTTTGAAGTGTGTTCCTTTCTATGTGTATGTAACTCTTATCTTAGTTTTCATTTAAATGTGTGTTCTTCAATGTTTGATTGGAAAGTACATGATCAAAATTCATCCATGATTGATGCTCTAATTCATATCAATTAAACATTCCATAAATTTCCTCTAAAGTTGCATTAAGAATTTGTCCTCAGTTAGATGCTCTTAGTGTAATGGGTTGTTGAATTCATTTTTCTACCACCATGTTGCTACAATATTATTAATTGATAAAACATCATCTACCTTGCCTATGTTTCCTTGATAGCTCTACTACTAGCCACTGATAGTTCCCTTTGCAGTAAATTTGACTCCATGCCCAATGGATTCTTTTTTACCTCTACCATCAACCTTATCTTAAACCTTATTTCCATTTCAGATTTGTCCATTGAGCCTAATACACAGTGAGAGGGCCCTCTTTGGTTTGGAAAGGCCAGATTCAAAGCCTAAAGATGGTTTGAAGGTTACCTTTGTGATTTTCTTCCTCATCCTAATCAATTTACAGAGTGATAACATCTTGGCATCGTTGCCAAGGAGCGAAAGGTTCCATCTTCCCCAGGAGAGAACATCAAAGTTTTAGATCTTATTGTTGATGGTGGACAACAGTCAGACACAAGGAGGTTGTAAACCATTCACCTGGTGACTCCAATCAATGTTGCAACTAAATTCGGAGACTCCACTGGAGAACAAGCCTTGCCAGCAAAAAGATGGAGGGACAATATGAAAAACTCAGGTACTCAAGATTGAATTTTCTCCAGGATATAATATTATGTTTCATCAATTTACTCCTGTCCTTTCCTGAAAATGTTAAAATATTTTTTCTTTATCTGTTGTATTTGAATAAAGACTACAAATTTGCATTTGATTCTCCTTTAAAAATTGTGTTTCCTTCTTTTGAAACTGTAAATACATCTCCTTTTTGTATTGGCGATCTTGAACAATATCCTAATGATGACCATAACCAATCTAGTGAGATTTCAGATACCAAATTTGATATACCATCTCCTGTACCTAATTCTACACTTACCAAGATCAAAGAGAGATACAAGCCTTTAAAACTGTCTTCTATACTTCATGACTTTCTAGCAAAGCACTATAAGTACCTACCTTTGTTCGATGGAGAAACTGATACCCTCACAACTGAAAAACATGTCCAAGCTTTTGAGCATTTTTTAGATCTTTTTTAAATTGAACATGTCGATGTTTGTATGAGAGCATTTTCCTAGTCATTGCAAGGAGATGCCAAAGAATGGCTTAGGAATTTGCAACCTAAATCAGTCAACTCATGGGAGGAACTGAAGAATATCTTCCTGAAATTTTGGGGTGACAATAAGTCGTTGGATCAATATATTTATTAATTTAATGATATGAAGAGGTAGAGCAATGAAACAATCTCTGTGTTCAATAAGAGTTTTTCCAACTTCTATTACCAGATGTCGAAGGAGATCCAACCTTCTGAAGTTGCTGCCATGCTCAATTATTGAACAACCTTTCATCATGATCTATCTTTTCTTCTTATGGAAAGGAAGTCTATGTCCTTGCAACATATGTTCAATGATGCACATGAAGTGAAGATAACCTTCAAGCTTTTGGAAAGCTTCCAGATCAAATTGAGGACAAAGAGTTGGATATAGAAGAACATGGCAGTGAACATAAACAAAAAGCAGTTGATCTAAATTTTGAGCAGAGGGTTAATAAGATCATGTATTTCTTGAAGTTTTTAATGCTGATGTTTTTGTAGAAGAAGATGGCAAAGTGCATGAACATAAAGTCGGGCATGAACAAAAGGATGTTGATTCGTCTCTTGATCCATCTCATGATCAACATGGAGCTAATTGTTTTATGTATTCATTTGTAGACAATCAAGAACGTGAATTTGCAGATCAACCTGTTGAAGAGCAAGTTGATGTCCCAATCTTTTTCCTGTTAGATGACATTGCAAATGTGGATAATTTTCCCAGGTATGATGAGTATAATGATGACTATGAGGTTGACTTTCCAGAGCAAGCAATTGCATGTTCTCTATCAGAAAATGATTATGTGGCTTTGTATATGAAGAATTTCATCAGTTCATATTTGCTTAATACAAGGTCCTCATCTAGCCCTTAGATAAAACAAGGTCCTCATCTAGCCATAAAGGATTATGGTTAGAATAAGTACTTAAAAGAGTAGCTTGTTTAGTTGCAGTCCTAGCATTAAAGTCTTCTAACGGGAGGATATTACCTTCATTTTTCAAACTATAAATATCTTTTTCTAAATTATTATAGGGACAATTGCTATCTAGATTGTTTTTCTTATAAAAAGTAGAATTAATAGGTGCAAAATAGCAAATTGCTATATACATCTTCTTATCATTGGTGTCTGAAATTTCTATCCAAATGTACTGATTGAGAGGGTCGATCTTATGAAGTTGAATGTTAGGAGAAATGCTCTTTCTAATGTAACAAGATATGCCTCCTATCCCTCTACGATGGGATTTTTTGTTCCATGCCGACCACAAGACAAATCCTTTTATGTTAGGGACCGTAGTGATCCGGATTATTTTCGGCATGAAATGAGAGCGGAGATATAACACAAAAATATTTACAAATATTTCAAGAGAGACAACAATATAACAGAGATATAGATAAAATAACAAGAGTCATAGATATACAGTAATACACGATTTCTATTAATGAAATAAATGTACAGAGACTGTAAAATACAGAGTGAAAGACTAGCTAGAATGGTGAAATCTTATCTCTGAGAAGAGATGTGACAGCTACTCGCATCCGTGAGAAGATCATTATTACAATGAGGCTCTAAGGGATTTTTTAACATAAGTAAAATCCAAAACCCTAACCCTAGAAGATGAAAATCCAAAAGGTTTGTGGGCCCCGATGGGGGTAGTTGATATGTCAACTTCCCAGGGGTGTAACTTTTGCATACGATCTCTATTTGAGGCACTCAATAGCTCGTTGGAAAGATCTATTCGAGGAATACAACTTTTGGGTGAGAAACATTGAACTACAATCCATGTTGCTCTCCGTTTTCTTAAAAAAACATCGTTTAGGGCCTCAAAACGGATCCAAAAGTTTAGGACCCGAAAACTGCTAAAAATTAGTAAATTACCAAAATTTCCAGAAAATTGTTTTGAGCCAATTGGAGAAGGTGGGTGGACACCGATATCCACCTGGATCAATCCTCCGGCCTCCTTAGGAAGAAATGGTCTCCATTGCGTTGAGTTCCCCGAGGAGAGGGGAAATAGATTGTTGAATCTGAATCTTGGTGAGTTGCTTGCCTTGCTGGAGGTGTCGAGCTGCTTGGTTTGTTGAAGGTTGTCATGAACCTATGGCTGGAAGGGTTGGACCTTTTTAACCAGTATGGATACATGAGATGAATGTGTACAGAAGGAATCTTTGCATTTTCTTGCAATCTTGTCGACCTTCTTCTGTTGGATAGAAGGTGCTTGGGTCGAGGCTGTAGTGGTTGCAATATCCTTCTATTCACCTTTTGAACAGATTGTGAAGAAGATGAATTTTGTAGTATGAAATACTACCTTGCAACACTTTTTAGGTGGAACAATAGTCAGAATTACCTCTGGTATTCTGTAGAGATGACCCCCCAAAGTACAATGACACTACGGGGTCGAGACTCATAAATAGCATGGTGCTTCCACATATATGGTTGGCCCAACAAAACATCACAGACATCCAATGGGAAAACATCACATAATACCTCATCCTTGAAGGGTTGGATGTTGTATGACAATCGACATTGTTGGCTGAAACGGAGATTTCATCCTTAGCGAAGCCACCCGATGTTGTATGGTTGTAGGTGTGGTGTTGTCGACAATCCCAACTATTCGACGACCTCTACTGAGATGAGGTTCTTCTGTCTTCCGCTATCAACAATAAATGCAGTGGGGTCCCCTTTACCCACATTTGTCAATCAAAAAGGTGCTCCCCCTCTTCAGGATCTGTTGGTTCTTCTGGTTGAATTGTTGTGGTCGCGACAATAGCAGTGGGGTCTGCGTCAATGAACTATCTTTTACCAGTATTTTCAGAATCACGGTTCAACTCCTTGTCTTTGATATTGACCACCAATGACTGTTTTGAGCGACATTCATCAGTGTTGTGCCAGGGGCTTTTGTGGAAATCGCACCATTTTTCGGTGTCCTTCTTTGTCTTCCCATGATCCTTCTTTTCCTATGGCTTGGATGGGTTTTCGAGAGACTGTTTGTTAGGACTGTCTTTATCAAACTTTGGTTGTTGCGGATTTGCAGACCCGCACTCTCATTTTTTCTGGTGCTTAAACTTTTGCTCGATTTTAACAACATATCGATAAGCAGCACCGAGTGATGAGATGTCCATAAAATTCATTTCAGTTTGGATGTATCTGTGTAGAGCCCCATGGTATTTCAGAACCAAATGTTGTTCGGAGTCTTTGATACCCAGCTTGGTGCGCAAGGTATGGAAGGTATTGGTGAAGTTAGGAACTGCTTGTCCCCTCTCTTGCCGCAGTGTGGTACATCTCATGCACTAGTCCTCATAGTTGCCAATAGGGTAATATTGTTCCTTTACCGCATCCAAAAAAAAATCCCAAGTGGGCTCGACCCCATATATTTCAAACTCCTCTGTGGAACTTTGCTTCCAGTAAGTTTCCCACCAATGTTTGACATGGGGGAAAGATTTAAGGAGTGGGAAGGTGATCTTTTCTCTGTCGGAAAAATTGTGAATAGAGAAATAACCTTCTAGCAGGTTTAACCATTTGTCTAGGGCTTCTGCATCTATCTATCCTTCAAATACAATAATACCAAAATTAACTTGTACCTTGAAAGGTGAGGTGCCTCCAAAGTGTCTATTTGATGAAGATGCGCCTATTGCTATCGACAGGCGTTGAAGGATGTGGGAAAAATTCTCCATCATTTCGTCCGTCTGTCGCGTGAGTGCTTGCTCAAGCAACAGACTGATAGGATCATCTACTTCGTTGTTTTTCTTTTCTTCCTCCATTGAGGGTTTCTTGGGTGTGCGAGAGGGATTTTCCTCAAGAGAGTCAAGCTCGAGACCCAACTTTCTATACTTGGCCCTCATCGGGGACATGCACTGAAAAACGATGAAGAGTAGCCTGCTCTGATACCACTGATCCGGATTATTTTTGGCACGAAATGAGAGCGGAGATATAACACATAAATATTTAGAGATATTCCAAGAGAGAGAAAAATATAACAGAGATATAGTGGAAATAACAAGAGTCATAGATATATAGTAATACATGATTTCTATTAATGAAATAAATGTACTGAGACTGTAAAATACAGAGTGAAAGACTCGCTAGAATGGTGGAAGCTTATCTCTGAGAAGAGATGTGACGGCTACTCGCATCCATGAGAAGATCATTATTACAATGAGGCTCTAAGGGACTTTTTAACATAAGTAAAATCCAAAACTCTAACCTCGGAAGATGAAAAGCCAAAAGGTTTGTGGGCCTCGATGGGGGTAGTTGATACGTCAACTTCCCAGGGGCGTAACTTTTGCATACGATCTCTGTTTGGGGCACTCAATAGATCGTTGGAAAGATCTATCCAAGGAATACAACTTTTGGGTGAACAAAATAGATCTACGATCCATGTTGCTCCCCGTTGTCTCAAAAAACATCGTTAAGGGCCTCAAAACGACTCCGGAAGTTCAGGACCCGAAAACTACTAAAAATAGTAAATTACCAAAATTTCCAAAAAAATGTTTTGAGCCAGCTGGAGAAGGTGGATGACCACCGATATCCAATTGGATCACATAGACTCCTCATGCTCACAAGTTTCAACTAGACAAATAATATCAATATCACTCGATATCCAACTTATCATAGGACCTTTGCGCCATAGAAAGCCACGACAGTTCCACAAAAGGATCCTGAGTGTCCCAAATTCCTATTTATTATTATCCTTCTGGTCTCTATCCCTAACAATAAATTTTCGAATTCTAATTATTTCCCATTTTACCTTTTGAGCTTCCTTCCTTAATTCAACGTGGTATTCGGGAATGAGGTCTTTAGTTATAAATATTCTTGACCCTTTTAAGCTCGGAGATTCACCGAGTATGCTATATTTATGGTCATTGCAACTTACTTTGATCCGGATTTAGGAGAGGAACAAACTGGTTAACAGACTGAATACAATAAAGACATAGATAGGAAGAATAACACAAATATCCAGTGAACAATATCTTCTATTAAATAATGAAATAGGCTGAAACTGTAAAACTGCAGAACTGAAACTTGCTCGAATGGTAGTAGCTATCTCTGAGAAGATATGTGGTTGCTACGTGCATCAGTCCGAGCAGAATGGATTACAATGAGGCTCCATATGCCATTTTTATATTACTCATGAATGTCAAAACCCTAGACATCCAAAAACCTAACCCTAGAAGGTGAAACGCCAAAAGTCATGTGGGCCCTATGGGTAAGTTGGTGTAATTTGGTACCTCAACTTCCTAGGGTCATAAATTTTGCATACGACCTTCGTTTTAGGTGCGTGATAGCCCGTTGGAAAGGTCTTTCAGAGAACTACACATTCTGCTATTATAATCTGACTCCGTCTACAGTCTGATTGTGGTGAGCCAAAAAAAAATGTTCAGGAACCCAAAACAACCCTGAAAGTACAACAAGATGTGCTGACATGAAAACATACAAAATAATCCATTTGTATTCGGCGAGAGGCCACCTGTAACCACCTGGAGAATGTGTGAGGCTTCAGATATCCCTAGAAGTGTAGAACTCACAATTATAAAGCTTTACAAAAAGACGTGCTGAAAAAAATGGACATGAGGAACCAGTTGGAATAGGTGGGTGGCCACCAATATCCACCTGGATCAATCCTCCCCCCTTAGGAAGCAATGGTATCCATTGTGTTGATTTCCCCCATCACGTGAAGAAAATTCTACTGGATTTGGCCCCGGGTGAGCCACTTGCCTTGGTGTAGGAGTTGCCCTGCCTTGACAACCCGATAAAGCTGGATCCGTTGTTGGCGAGTGCCCTTGACCTGTGTGTCCACAATCTGATTGGTGGATGCTTGTTCCATGAACTCAGGGTTGAGCTCTGTTGGCGTCATATGTTCGACAATCTCATAGGTTTCCAATAATATTGGAAAATATGGTCGAAGGAGGTCCACATTGAATACTAGATGTAGACCAAGGAAGGGTGGAGTGTTGATCTCAAAAGCATTGCTACCCACAGCCTTGGTGATAGTGTAAGGTCCATAACGACGTGGGTGAAGCTTCCGATGGGGCCCTGTGAGACGCTCCTTCTGCAAATGTAATCATACTTTGTCGCCAACCTGAAACTTGTGTGGTACCCTGTGTTGATCATGGCGTTGCTTGTACTTAGCATTGAATTTCTGCAAAATCTCCTGGACCTGTTGGCGGATGTGTTGAATCCGCTCAATGAACTTGTTGGATTTTTTGATCATAGACTGATCAAGGGAAGAGTCTTTCTATGCGGTGGCAAGAGAAAGTGAAACATTAATGGGTCCCAAGGGTTGGAATCCCATACCCACCTGAAATGGGCTACGATCGATGGAACTATGGAGAGCCCTACTGTAGCTATGTTGGACATATGGAAGACTCTCATCCCATGTATGAAGATGCTTAGAATTGTACATGTGCATGATGTGCACAATCATCCTATTGACGACCTCGGTTTGTCTATTGGTTTGGGGGTGTAAAGCGGTGGATTTTGTGAGCTTGGTGTCCAACAGAGACCAGAGACTCGACCAAAAGGTGTTGAGGAACCTGCTGTCTCGGTTGGAGATGATGGTCTGTTGTATCCCAAAGTGGAACCAAACTCGTTTGAAGAAGAGCTTGGTAGTATTTAATGCTGTGACATTCTTCTTACAGGCTGTGAGGATGGCCATCTTCGAAAACCAATCAACGACCACAAAAACACAGTCATTCCCATGCTTGGTGGACGAAAAAATAGACATGTAATCCATTGAGATGGATTCCCACGACTTCTCGGGAATAGGAAGAGGGGTGTATAATCCTTGCTTCTTGATGGCTAGCTTGGAAATGGCGCAGACAGTGCAAGATATGATATACTTACTGACATCCTGTCGAAGTTTTGTCCAATAAAAATGTTTCTGAAGAATGACCACAGATTTCTCTACGCCAAAATGTCATGCCACCCGACTATAGTGGACTTCCCAAATCATCTTTGTATGCTCGCTTGTAGGAACACAGAGATGGCCTAGGTGGCATAAGAGTTCGTTCTGAATGTGAAAATCAGTGACAATGGCACCTGTACCCAAGAGATGATATGTGGTGGCGAATTCCAGATCTTGATGATAAAGTTGGGGCCACTCTGATGCTTCATGTCCACAAGACTGGAGCATATTGGTGAGTGCAGCCACAGGAGGCCAACTGAGGAAGTCAGTGACACGATTGGAGATATATGTCTTATACTTGATGTTGAGATGGAACTGTTGCAGGTAGGTGGACCACTTCTAATGGTGATCGTTCTGCAATTTCCCCTGTGTCTTTATGAACTACAGACGCTTGTGATCAGTGTGTATGATCGTCTCTTTCCCTAGAATGTAATGTTTCCATTGGCGGCAGAATTGTACAATGGAATACATTTCCTTGTCATAGGTGGGGTATTTCTAGACAGTATCGGAGAGTGTCTCACTATGGTATTCCACAAGATGCTCGTGTTGAGTGAGAACTACGCCCACAACATAGTCAGATGCATCAATCTCAATCTTGAATGGGTGTTGCAGATCAGGAAAGGAGAGTACTGGAGCTGAGCACAAGCGATGTTTCAGATCATCAAATGCTTGTTGTTTCTCCTTCCCCCATATAAAATTTTCCCTACCATCGACCTTGGTCACCTGGATGAGGGCCCATGCAATATGGGAGAATCCCAACACGAACCGTTGGTAGAAATTGGCTAGACCCAAGAAGCTCCGAAGCTCAGTTAGTGTGGTCGGGGCTGGCCAGTCACATATGAATTGGATCTTAGCCAGATCAACATGTACCCCATGCTCATAAAAAATGTATCCCATGTATTGGACCCTGTTCATGCCGAAAGAGAATTTTTCCAAGTTGGCATAAAGCTTGTGCTTCCGTAGAGTGCTCAAAATGTGTTGAATATGTCGCATGTGCTCCTCCCATGTTCTGATGAAGATGAGGATGTCATCCAAATGTACTACCACACAGAAGTTGGTGAAGGGTCTCAATACATCATACATCAACCTCATGAAAGTGGCTGGTGCATTTGTTAAGCCAAAGGGCATGAATAACCATTCATAGAGACCTTCTTTAGACTTGAAGGTTGTCTTCCAGACATCAGTTGGTTCGATGGGAACCCAGTGGTATCCAGACTTTAGGTCAATCTTCCTAAATAACTTTTCCCCCTTGAGTTGGTCAACAAGGTCATCAAACCTGGGAATGGGGTAGCGGTTCCTGACTGTGATTTTGTTTAAGGCTTTTTAATCAATGCAGAGTCGCCAAGTCCCGTCCTTCTTCTGCACCAGTACAATCGGGCTTCCGCAAGAAGAGGAGTTGGGTCTGATGTGCCCCTTTTGAAGAAGCTCTTGGATATGACGCTTGATTTATTCATTCTCCATAAATGAGCACCGATAGATTGGCCCATTAGGTAGAGGTGTTCCGAGGGTCAGATCAATGGGATACTTGATATGGCAGTGTGTCGGTACCCCTGTAGGTGAGGTGAAGATGTCTTTGTATTCTTCCACAATCCCATCCACATGCTTCTGCTGCAAAGAGAGGCGTTTTGTAGAGGCCACGGATGTGGCGATGACCTTCTACTTACTTTGAACATGGATCATAAATAAGACAAACTTCCCGGTGTGTGAAATGACCTTATTGCATTTCTTAGCAGAGATTAAAGAAATAGCAGTAGGTGGTGCCACCTCTGGGATCCTGTACAATTGTTTACCCAAAGTAATAATAACATTGCGAGGTCTAGACTCATACACAACATGATGCTTCTACAAATATGGTTGTCCTAAAAGAACATCACAAACTTCAAGGGGAGAAATATCACACAGTACCTCATATTTGAAAGGCTTGATGCCGTAGGGCAGACGACATTGTTGGCTGATGCAAAGATCTCTTCCTTGACGAAGCCAACAGATGGTGTAGCGCTGTGGGTGCGGTGTTGTTGGAAGGTCTAGCCACTTGACGACCTCTGTTGAAATCAGGTTCTTCTGACTACCATTGTCGACAATCAAATGAATCGGAGCCCCCTTAACCCACATTTGTGAGTGAAAGAGGCGTTCCCCTTCTTCTGGTTCTTCTGGTTCGCTTATACGGACTTTGGTGGTAGAGACCGTGTCACTGGGTTCGTCATCGATAATCCACTTCCCTCCTTCATGATTTGACTCGGAATTAGAATCGGCCTCTAACTCGGAAGCATTCAGCTCGACCACGAGGGACTAGTTGGAGTGGCATTCATTGGTGTTGTGCCAAGGACTTTTATGGTACTCACACCATTTTCCCGTGTCCTTCTTCGTCTTTTCGTTGTCCTTCTTGTGTTGCAGCTTGGATGGATTTTCCCAAGGGCGGCCATCTCGACTTGGTCCCTTGCTGTGTGGGTTCGGGATGCCTTTGCCTTGCTTCAACTGTGAGGGGTTTGCAAATCCAAACTTTCGTCGTTTTTTCTTAAATTTCTGCTCGATCTTGACAACGTATCTATAAGTCGTTCCCAACGAGGTGATGTCCAGGAACTCTATTTCTGTTTGAATGTATTGATGCAAACAACCACAATATTTGAGCACTAGATGACGCTCAGAATCTTTGATACCCAATTTGGTGCGTAGGGTATGGAAAATATTGGTGAAGTCTAGTACTGTCTGGTCCCTTTCTTGACGTAGGGTGGTCCATCTAGTGTACTGGTCCTTGTAGCTTCCAACATGGTAGTACTATTCTTTAATGGCGTCGTGGAAGGAATCCCATGTAGAGGCCACCACAAAAATTGTAGATTCCTCCACGACCCTTTGCTCAGAGTAAGCATCCCACTAGTCTTTCACATGAGGAACGGTCTTGAGGAGTGCAAAAGTGATCTTTTCCCTATCGAAAAAATTGTGGACCGAAAAATATCCTTCGAGCAGATTCAACCATTTATCTACAACATCCACATCTATCAGTCCTTCAAATAATGGAATATCAAACTTTACCTGTACCTTGAAGGGGGTTGCATGGCCGCTTGATGAAGATGCTTCTCCCATGGGCAACTGTCGAAGGATTTGTGCAAAGTTGTCCATCATTTCGTTTCTTTGTTGCGCGAGGGCTTCCTCGAACAACATTTTAATAGGATTTCCTACTCCATCATCTTTATTTTCATCTCCCATGGGTTGTTGTCGGGCTTGGCGCGACCGATCTAGTAATGGCTCGATGGGTTCAAGTCCCAACTTCTTGTACCCAGACCTTGTTGGGGAAATGCACGAAGAAAAATAAATGAAGAGTAGACCGCTCTGATACCACTGATCCATATTTAGGAGCGGAATGAACTGATTAATGGATTGAATACAATAAACATAGAGATATGAAGAATAACACAAATATCCAGTGAACAATATCTTCTATTAAATAATGAAGTAGGCTGAAACTGTAAAATTGCAGAACTGAAACTTGCTCGAATGGTGGTAGCTATCTCTAAGAAGAGATGTGGTTGCTACATGCATATGTCTGAGCATAATGGATTACAATGAGGCTCCATAGGCCCTTTTCATATTACTCATGAATGCCAAAACCCTAGATATCCAAAAACCTAACCCTAGAAGGTGAAACGCCAAAAGTCATGTGGGCCCTATGGGTAAGTTGGTGTAATTTGGTACCTCAAATTCCTAGGGTCATAACTTTTGCATTCGACCTTTGTTTTAGGCGCGTGATAGCCCATTGAAAAGGTTTGTCAGAGAAATACACATTCCGTCGTCGGACTCTGACTCCGTCTATAGTATGACTGTGGCGAGCCAAAAAAACAATGTTTAGGGCCCCAAAACAGCCCTGAAAGTACAACAAGATGTGCTAACATGAAAACATACAAAATAAGGCAGTTGGATTAGGCGAGAGGCCACTCGTATCCACTTGGAGAATGTGTGAGGTTTCAGACAACCCCAAAAGTGTAGAAGTCACAATTATAAAGAAGTACAGAAAGACGCGTTGAACAAAAACGAACACGAGGAGCCGGTTGGAATAGGTGGGTGGCCATCAATATCCACCTGGATCATACTTTGACACAGATCAACGTATCTTTGTGATCAAGTATTTTTCCTAACCTCTTTGAATTGATATATCAATAATCACAATGGTTTATATATAGATTAATCTTATCTTGATTTGAATGTGTGACTTCTAAGAAGGAAACACATGTTCTTAATCATTAGATCTACTAACTGCACTGACTAATTAAGAATTAATTTTCTTTATAGATAAGGAAATATGTTAAAAATCCAAGACCTAATTTTTTTTTTTTGGTAAAAGTAGGAGTTTACTCCTTAGAGATAAGGAGAGAGTCATTTTAATTAAGATCACTAGAGGTCATTTAAGGTGAGGTGGTTTTCAGTTTTCCAATAATTATTCATCCAACTTCTAACAAAATTAGTAAAAAATCACTTTAAAAACTCCAAAACATAGCAGATTTTAATAATATTGAATTAATGAAATATAAAATCTCTGTGATATGGAAAAGAATCTTCCCTATGATATTGAATTGATGAAATATAAAATCTCTGTGATATGGAAAAGAATCTTCCCTACCACCAAGGATATATTTGTGGAACCCATGACTAGTGATTACGTACTTGCACTTAAATGCTCAACGTAGTTGTATTGGATTGAGATGCTGATATGAAGTGTCCCTTACACTTATTGCTTGCCATTGAGTGGTCGATGTAGTTGTATTGAATTTGATTGAGGTGACATGAGGTAAAGTGTTTGCTATATTTTTTAAGGGCTTATTACTTAACATTAAATGGTCGGTGACATGTGTAGTTATATGAAATTCACGCGGTAGGAGGTGTTCTCTACTTTTTGCAGAGAAAGTTAATTAGGGAGTAATTTTCCCTTTTTCATGTAAAAAATGGGTTTGGTTTCGGTCACATTTTCAGGGGTAGTTTGAGTTTGGCATGGATCAAAGTTTTATTTATTTCAAAACTTTACTTCAATGGTTTTTTCCCATTTTAAACCAACCTAAATGCTCAGAAAATTGATCCAACTTCTAAATTGATCAAAAATTTAAAACTACACCACCGAAAAATAAGCTGGAAAAATAACAAAAGAAAAAATTACACCGGAGTTAACCCGCTCCGGCCACTCCCTTTTACAATGATCATTGCTTTTGCAGTACTCATTGCTTGCCACAGTATATAAACTGTCTTTTGCACTGATTGCCTGACGTAAAGTGCTTGGTTTAATTGACCAGAGATAAAGAGTTTACTGCAATTTTATTTATAGCATCACAGAACGATTATGAGTTGTACGAGATGACAGACAGCTATAGACTTCGGACAGCGAATCGCGACGGTAGTGAATACAGAAAGTTTGACAGGGCTTGAGTTATAAAAACATGGTAATTAAAGTTCATTGCAGCAGTCACATTGAATTTGATTGAGGTGACATGACAGTGTATAAACTGTCTTTTGCACTGATTGCCTGACGTAAAGTGCTTGGTTTAATTGACCAGAGATAAAGAGTTTACTGCAATTTTATTTATAGCATCACAAAACGATTATGAGTTGTACGAGATGACAGACAGCAATAGACTTCGGACAGCGAATCGCGACGGTAGTGAATACACAAAGTTTGACAGGGCTTGAGTTATAAAAACATGGTAATTAAAGTTCATTGCAACAGTCACAGGAATTTTGCGTGTAATTTTTTTTTCAAGTCAAGATTGCCTGGACTTGTTGGTCGATGTTAATACTTACATATCGATATTAAATTTGTATTCTAAGTACTCTACTCCATAGCGTGTTTTATATATTTTAGTGTAAATTGTTGAATCCAAAATTGACTTTGTATTCAATGATCTACATTTACTTTGTATCCAACTAATCACATCCAAGCTGGCAGAGCATTTAATATTTTACAATTTGATATTTATTTCTCTCCGTACTTATTGTCGATCTAATGCATGTGACTTTGTTATCAAGTCAGAGGTGAGTTGTAAGGGCTCTCCCTATCTTTGGGTCCACTTGGATTTTAAGAGAAAATAGATAGACGTCAATAAAGTTAAATTTGCATTACCAGTACACATTGTCATGCGACTTGTGCAGGTCCACATTCATCTTTGGGTCTACTCGATTTTCAATATTAAATAGATAGATGTTAATAATAAATACTTATAGTTGATCGAATGCATGAGACTTTGTGCAGGTATACTCTTCATTAAGAATATTTTAAATAAACAAGTAAAATTAGTAGTAAAGTTGTTTATTCTGGCTTTTTAGAAATGTCTTAATGTAATAGTTTTATGTAGTCTAAAAATAAAAGTTAAAATAATGATAAAACACTTGAAACTTGTAATGATATATTACTATGTATAGAGTAAAAGCAAAGGAGAAGTGAAAATGGCTACTTCATGTTTTTAAAAGTTGAAGTAGAATTGGACACATCTAGGGTATTAGTAACTATTCACAAGGTCACAAGTGTAAATTGAAGTCTTCAAAACCCTTTTAAAATAAATTGATGAATAAAACTTGTGGTATATTAGTCATATCCATAACACTCCAAAATATGACTAAACTAAAACACACTTGCTCTTGTAGATTTTTAAGAAAGAAACTCTCATAGTTATTTAATATCACCTAATTAATTTTAACCTGATGATGATGTGATCTCTATACATATGATGATGTAACCTTCATAGAAAGAGGTAGATTTTGTACCCTATTATATGAAAGTTAAAACAAATGACATTATAATTAATGATATGGAGGTGATTTTTTTACTCTTCGAAATTTTATAGAGAAATTTCTAAACATGGAATACAATCCAAAACTTCCTACATAGCACTAAGCTATTTAAACCACTTTGCTAAGTTGTCTACTAAGCTAAAGTTGATTCTTCTTATATATAATCCTCTAATTATAATTAGAGTATTTATAAAATTAAAATGGTAGCTATATAGAAATATTTTGTATATTGTAGAATAAGTTTGAAAATCTAGACATAGCTATGAAAAAAATTCCACTTTGGTGATTGGAAAATGATAAGTTCCTTTTTAAAATTTTATAAAAAAATACTTTTATATAGGTGATAACCTATGAAGTAAAAAAGGTTGACGTAATGCTTAAGATAAATTTATGCTCACATAATGATCAATGCCAAAACTTTTCACTATATTTATGAAAAGAATTGAAAGATTTAAGATATAAAACTATGCCAAAGCTTTTCATTATATTTATGAAAAAAAGTTGAAAGTGTTTTCACCAAAATGATTTTGATTAAGATATATTTATTTTGTACATAATAATTAATGTTAAAGCTTTTCATTAAAAATATGAAAAAAATTAGAAAATGTGTTCAATATTTGCTACCAATTAAATAAGCATAAAATATCAAAATTCCTTTCAATTTATAATTAAAAAAATACTAAAAATTAATTAAATAAATATTTTGGACCATTTCTTCATATTAAAAAATTCCAAATAAAAAATTTCAAAATTCCTTTCAATTTATAATTAAAAATTAAAAACTTTTACTAAATATTAAAATTTGAAAAAAATTATTAAAAATAAAAAACTTCTACTAAATATTAAAATTTTAGGAAAATTTTATTTTAAAAATTCCCTAATCTATTAAAGATTAAAAACTTATAAACCATATAAAAAAAAACATATTTAAGTATTATCCACAATAATTAATATAGTTTCTCTTTTAAATATTGTAAAAAAAAATAGAACAATATTTAGGTAGTTAGAACACATTTATCTAACTACATTTTATATATTAAAAAAAACCATACCTCCTCTAAATGCCATCTCCTCACTTGAGAGGACTTTGAACTTCAAAGTGGCCAACGTGGTGCTACCCGGTCATCATCATTTGAGTTTTACATTAACACGTCTCATGCATGAGAAAATAATATGTGTCATGTTCAAAAGCACGTGCATGACGACCCATTAAACAACATTAACTCGGCATGTATGATAGAATCCGCCCTTTCACGATTAAGAATTTTTTTTTTTTTTAAAAGAGATTTTAGCCTTTCGTGAATACAAAGTTTTTTAGGATGCATCTAAGTCGTCAAAATCATCCGAGAATCGTACCTGGCCTGAGTCACACCAACCCGTTGGATTTTTTTGTTCCCGCAGGTTTCGAACCGGTAACTTTTCAACATGGAGTGGCTTAACAACACACTCCATCACCTACTATCCTACACCTCGAAAACAACCTTTAAAGATTTTTACAATTGTGATGAATTTAGAATTTCTTTGCTAGGAGAAGCACGATTTACCTACCTCAACATTCTTTACATAAGGATCAGGAATTACATGTGATTATATCTAATCACATTTTTTAATTTTTTAATACTGGAAAAACTACATAAAAATTGTTTAATAATTACTAACAACCAATTACAAAATATAAAATAAAATTTTATATTTTAAAATTTTAAAATTTAATTAATTATAAAATAGAATTTTATATTTAAAATTTTAAAATTTAATTAATTACAAAATAAGATTTTATATTTAAAAAATTTAAAATTTATTTTTCAATACAAAATATAAAATAGAATTTTATATTTAAAAATTTAAAAATTTAACTAATTACAAAATATGATTTTATATTTAAAAAAATTAAAATTTATTTTTCAAGCTAAAAATGGTCAATTTAATAAATAAATATTTGAACACTTTCAAAAATTTTATGGCAAAATTTGAAAAAATTACATAATTTTTTTTAATAATTACTAACAACCAATTACAAAATATAAAATAAAATTTTATATTTAAAAATTTAATTAATTACAAAATAAAATTTTATATTTAAAATTTAATTAATTACAAAATAAGATTTTATATTTAAAAAATTTAAAATTTATTTTTCAATTTTATATTTAAAAATTTAATTAATTACAAAATATGATTTTATATTTAAAAAATTTTAAATTTATTTTTCAATCTAAAAAATATCAATTTAATAAATAAATATTTGAACACTTTCAAAAACTTTATGGCAAAATTTGAAAAAATTACATAAAAAAATTGTTTAATAATTACTAACAATCAATTATAAAATATAAAATAAAATTTTATATTTAAAAATTTAATTAATTATAAAATAAGATTTTATATTTAAAAAATTTAAAATTTATTTTTTAATACAAAATATAAAATAGAATTTTATATTTAAAAATTTAACTAATTATAAAATAAGATTTTATATTTAAAAAATTTAAAATTTATTTTTAAGAATGGGATAACCTCGTTACAGGGGATAACCTTCCCTTCCCCTACATTGGATGGATAACCTTCGCTATGGGTAAGACCTAGCTAGCTAGAGGAAAAGGGAAGGATCTATATTCTGGGATAACCTCAATCAAAAGGTCCTGAAAGGTCTTAACTGAGCTCTGCTCAGGGATAACCTACACAAATTACCTACACAAATGAAACTACATCTATAGTGACAGACAATAAATAAATATTTGAACACTTTCAAAAACTTTATAGCAAAATTTGAAAAAATTACATAAAAAATGTTTAATAATTACTAACAACCAATTACAAAATATAAAATAGAATTTTATATTTAAAAATTTAATTAATTACAAAATAGGATTTTATATTTAAAAAAATTTAAAATTTATTTTTCAATACAAAATATAACATAAAATTTTATATTAAAAATTTAACTAATTACAAAATAAGATTTTATATTTAAAAAAATTAAAATAAAATTTTATATTTAAAAAATTTAAAATTTATTTTTCAATCTAAAAAATATCAATTTAATAAATAAATATTTTAACACTTTCAAAAACTTTATAGAAAATTTTGAAAAAATTGCAAATTATTTTAGAGTAAAAAATATTTAACTCCAACCCAATTACAATAAACTCTGCCATAGGCAATTATAATAAAATGTTTTGATTTCATTTTTTCCCGATAATAAAAATATGTTTATTTTATACTTTTAATAAAAACTTTTTGGCGATGAGGGGATTTGAACCTTAGCTCCACGTTAATACCCAAGTCTTTGGGTTACTTTGGTAAAATATGTTTATTTTATCCTTTTAATAAAAACTTTTTGGCTATGAGGGGATTTGAACCTTAGCTCCACGTTAATATCCAAGTCTTTGGGTTACTTTGGTAAAGTATGTTTATTTTATACTTTTAATAAAAACTTTTTGGCTACGAGGGGATTTGAACCTTAGCTCCACGTTAATACCCAAGTCTTTGGGTTACTTTGGTGGCGGGCTCCATTTTCAAAGGTCGTTAATTAAAAGAAGTTAAAAATGTTAAAAATGAGAATATAGAGATTTAGACACAATGTTAAAATTCATATAAGAGAGGATTTGTTATGTGTATTTATATGATGTATTAAGATTGTATATTAAATTAATATGTATATATATTTGATATCACAATCACATCTAACTATGGGAGTTAGTGATTCCCAAGCATATTTTGTATGATTTCATTAGAAAAGAAGAAAGTATAGTAGACCTTGAGGTTTTTGTTCAAGAGTGATAATTTTATCAAAACATTACAATATCTACAAAGAGAACCTAATATAAGTTTTTAGGAACATGAAAATATAGAATGATTGCACCCGTGGCTTATTATTTAGGTTCATGTATCTATGACTGGAGCTTCCTATGATCCATATAAACAAAAAACTAATGGAAGTTATTCATTGATACCACCAAGTATGTTATTATTTATTGATTGATCATGTTATCTCTCAAACAATGCAAAAGTGTGTGCATAATCCCTAATGCATAGATATGATAACAACAACAATTATGTTACCTTCTCCATAGTTTGCTTAAGAATCCCACCTAGGCATCAAAAATGTTTCTCCAAGCATCAATACTACAGCGGATACCTCTTATTCACCTTGGGTTTGGAATGAGGTACAGGGAAAGAGTGATATGGTACATTTTCAAAATATTTTCACACAAATATGATGTCAATGTTGGTAGGAAAAATAAAAAGAAAGTGAAAGAGTGTGATAGATACAGATGTATAAAATTAAGTAAAGAGGAATGATTAATGTGAAGAAAAGAGTGAGGATTTAATGATACATAAAATTGAATGAACAAAGGCACATCTTTAGCCGTTGTAATCCCAATTTTAGGTTTTGTTATTTTGACAAGGCCCATTTTGTGTAGGTTCATGTATCAATAACACATGTATTAGAAAATTTCATAGACCTTAATATAAATTATTTACCCAATCAAAATCATTAAAAACATTATGTGTGAAGCAAAACAAAACTATGCATTGTATTTATCATGAGTTTGGCCAAACATGTTCAAGATGGGTGGATTGTCAATATATTTACATCTCTATTCCCAATTAGTATTTATTGTAATGATTTGAATGCCATGAACTACATACTAAGTGGTCAATAAGTAAGTACATGTGCTCAAATAATAATCAAATATTAGATACCAATGCTATAACCAAGTCATGACTAATAACACAGAGACACATAACATTACTAGTGTAACAAAATAATTATAAATCAACATCTTATATACCTTTAGAGAAATAGAATACATGAACACAAAGAAAGAGAGACAACCTCATTTCCTTAGGTTCACTTGATGTCACTTTTTTTCTCTTCAAGATACGCATTTAGCCATACATTGATATTTAATATCACTAGCAAGTGTTCAATACCATTACAATTTACATCCTTAATCCATCATTGGTTGTTTTGATGTTTTATAGAGTCAAGCTGAGTGGAGACAAAATAAAGGAAGTGGAATTATGGAGAGTGTGGTATGCATGGATAGTAAATGCTATGCCAATTCTCATATCGAAAAGGATTGATAGTGCTCATAGAATATGAATTCAAGTGGGGAATAAAAAAGATAAGGTGTCCAAGTGTCCCATGAAGCTTTTATTAAGCGACACTTAAAATTGTGGATAAGCAAATATTGTGGTAGGATTATGTGGGCATGAGCTATGTGATGGATTTAATGTTGTGGAAGGGTACACTATATCAGGGAATAAATGAGAGCCAAGACGAATGTAGATTATTTTAGTCTTTAAATGTCAAAGGAAAGTAATGGGTGTTGGATTGTGAATCTTGATCACAATTTACAAATCAGATCCATCCTCATCTAATATTGAAGGTTTGTGAGTCTCCATATTCTATATCAAGAAAAATATCACCCTTATGTTTGAATTCATTACCATTATCTTCCTCTTTCTAGGCATACGAGTTGGTTCAATCTTAACATATCTAATCGTCAGTTTGGCATGGATTTCATGTGGTTATTTTCACCCACCCTTTCATCTATGATTTCCATTTTTTCAATATTTTCATCCATTGTGACATCTAGGTACAATGTCACTATAATTACACACATGATCATTTTTAGTCTCAAACAAAATATATTGCACAAGAAGAACATATGCAGTTGCACAATAATTGGGATGATCAAATTGTTGTCCGTAGGAATCTTGGATGTCTTAGCATCCTATGAATTATATTTGAGGTACAACCTACATGTAAATATTCCAATCCATCAACCAGAAAGAGAGTAAGAGGTGGATCACATGAGAACTATGGTCATCAATACATTAAGTGAACAAAAATGAAAAAAATATGTTGTTCGTGACATTATTTAATAGAAAAGAACAAGAGGAGAAATGGTGCATATATCACCACATTAATGACACAACCCAAGTTTAAAACCACTTTTTATTTTTTAAAATCAATAAGATCTATCTTAATTCTATATTTATCAAGCAAATCCATTGAGGAGCAAATCTTTCCTCAAGTTTTACACTATAAAAAAGGTTTTCACCTCAAGGGATTTGATCCCTCTCGGTGCTTATAGATCTAGATTTAAAATGGAGTTATGCTATTTTTTTTAATTAAGTGATCCCATTTTTTTTTAATTTTTAATTATTATGGTCAACTATCTTTTCATTTTTATGGATGTCAATTTACTTTTTTTCTTCTAATTTAGTTATTTTTTTTTTTTTTTAATTTGGTTTATTAACATCACTTCCGATGCAATAGCATGGACTTACCATATTAAATTAATTGATTACAAACAACAAAGTGAAACCCACATACCTGTATTTCCTAATTTTCCTACTACATGTTGATGATAACTAATTGACTTTGGCCAATATTTTTTAAAACAAATTTAGATTTGTAGAGCAAGTTATATTTTATTTTTTTAAAGTTAATTTATTTAATGACACACATTTTCTTATATATTATCAGCGCAGATTCATCTTATTTT